>JAXCGZ010018203.1:0-23168 GCA_037179515.1 Halocaridina rubra | reverse complement strand
TAATATATATATATATATATATACATATACCGTGGCTGTTTCCCCTTTAAAAGTGGGGGTAGCCGACATCAAAAAAGAAACAGTTTGGGGAGCAGTTATACTCCCCTCTACTCTCCCTCTTCTTTGATGCCTCACAGGAGGTTGGTACAAGGGGGGGGATTCCTAGTCCCCCCGCCCCGTCCACTTTTAGTCGCCTTTTACGACACGCAGGGAATACGGTGAGGCTATTCTTTGATATTATGCCCGCCCCACAGGACACTTGATCAATGCAGCATTCTTGGCACATGCTTTCGCGGCCAAGCTCCACATCCAAACCTGGAATGAGTTGAGTAAAACTAACCTATCAATGAAGACATTCTTGGCAAATGCTTTCGCTGTTGTTCGTCCTACGACGGTCATAGAATTTCACCTCTCGCGTCGTAGTACGGATGCCCCCGACAGTCTCTTCTAATCATTATCTCGGTCCCCAGAGCCAATCAGAAATGAGACCGAGATCATCTTTCATTATTCCATGCAGTTATCTTTCGGGCATAGGTTTGAAAACTAAAAATTATTATTCAATGAGAGAAATTAATTTGTAATGTATGGCAAGTGGTTGGCCGCATGGTGAATGCTAGGCCCTGAAACGAACTTAGTTGACTGTCCCTAACCAGCAATGAGCGGCAAGAGCAAACGCTCTGAAACCAGTATATTTTGAGATAAGCAGCGCTAAAATTGCCTTGCCAGGCGTGGGACGAGGCCTTGCTACCGTCATTTAGTCCGGACACGCACTGCTAGAAACCCAGGCCGGGCTAGAATACCTACGAGAAGCCTTGCCCCTATATATATAATATATATAAATATATATATATATATATATATATATATATATATATATATATATATATATATATATATATATATATATATATATATATATATATATATATATATATATATATATATATATATATATATATATATATATATATATATATATATATATATATATA
Organism: Halocaridina rubra; assembly: GCA_037179515.1. Classification (NCBI taxonomy): domain Eukaryota; kingdom Metazoa; phylum Arthropoda; class Malacostraca; order Decapoda; family Atyidae; genus Halocaridina; species Halocaridina rubra. Next base: position 22,176 of record JAXCGZ010018203.1, on the reverse strand, counting down.
TATCACATACATATATATATATACACATACATATATATATATATATATATATATATATATATATATATATATATATATATATATATATATATATATATATATATATATATATATATATATCACACATATACACATACATACATACATACATATACATACTATATATATATATATATATATATATATATATATATATATATATATATATATATATATATATATATATATATATATATATATATAGATATATACCGTAGTTGCAATAAAAAAATAGTACAATTAATGCAATATACTTTACTATAAGTCATGAGAATTCGTTTTTAATTTGAGGAATGATTACTTCTGGAATTTTGCATTTAATATTTCCGGAATGCAGTTATCCATATATATCGAAATCTTGGATAATGGGGAACCACCCATTAGCCTATATATATATATATATATATATATATATATATATATATATATATATATATATATATATATATATATATATATATATATATATATATATATATATGTATATATGTATGTATGTATGTATAATATATAATATATATATATATATATATATATATATATATATATATATATATATATATATATATATATATATATATATATATATATATATATATATATATATATATATATATATATATATATATATATATATATATATATATATATATATATATATATATATATATATAAATATATATGTATGTATGTATGTATATATATATATATATATATATATATATATATATATATATATATATATATATATATATATATATATATATATATATATATATATATATATATATATATATATATATATATATATATATATATATATATATATATATATATATATATATATATATATATATATATATATACTCAGTCGGTAGCGTCTCCGACTCTGAGTCGTCAGGTCGAGGGTTCGCGCCCCGTCTCGGTCTGAGGTTAGCAAAGGCATGCACTCAGCGTAAGGATTACATCTGCCAAAACCAAGTCCTTCGCAAGAAGGCAACCGTCCTAGCCCTTGGTTGATAAGGGAGTCCGTGACGTAAAACCGGAACATAAAACCGGAACATATATATATATATATATATATATATATATATATATATATATATATATATATATATATATATATATATATATATATATATATATATATATATTCAAATAAGCACATTACATATGTGAAAACATGAATCATTTTTTTACCCCGACCGGGACTCGAACCTAGGACTTATGATTACTAAGTCAAGGCGCTACCACTACACCACAGAAGGTTAAAAGGAATCCAACCTAATAGCTTATATCTGCTATACTTAGGAATGAACGCATTCTAACTGAATGCCACTATGTTCATATTACAGATTCCCCAACCTCACTCGTGGCTTCATTTTAGCATTTAATTCAATTCCCAATCTCATTCGGGCATGAAATATCAAATAAGCACATTACATATGTGAAAACATATTTCATGCCCAAATGAGATTGGGAATTGAATTAAATGCTAAAATGAAGCCACGAGTGAGGTTGGGGAATCTGTAATATGAACATAGTGGCATTCAGTTAGAATGCGTTCATTCCTAAGTATAGCAGATATAAGCTATAAGGTTGAATTCCTTTTAACCTTCTGTGGTGTAGTGGTAGCGCCTTGACTTAGTAATCATAAGTCCTAGGTTCGAGTCCCGGTCGGGGTAAAAAAATGATTCATGTTTTCACATATGTAATGTGCTTATTTGATATTTCATGAGAGAGAGAGAGAGAGAGGAGAGAGAGAGAGAGAGAGAGAGAGAGAGAGAGAGAGAGAGAGAGAGAGAGAGAGAGAGAGAGAGAGAGAGAGAGAGAGAGAGAGAGAGAGAGAGAGAGAGAGAGAGAGAGAGAGAGAGAGAGAGGATTTAAGAGTTCATTGTTATTTATTCCAGTTCCTCAATATTACAACGATCAGCCATGAACTCAACTTCAAAAACTTTGTTTCACTATTAAATATCAACAAATATATACACATCCCACGTGGATATCTCAATACGCCATGCCATCAATATTCTATTGTCTTAATCAAGTGGATATCATGCGGATACCATCAAGATGATATCGAGATACTGTTGGAATAGAGATATTGTTTAGAAATGGAGGAGAGAGAGCATAGGAGTTTTGAGAGACCTAAATAGATACGTTTGAACTCTGTTGATACTCAAACTTCATTATTAATTTATTGAATTTATCTCTCTCTCTCTCTCTCTCTCTCTCTCTCTCTCTCTCTCTCTCTCTCTCTCTCTCTCTCTCTCTCTCTCTCTCTCTCTCTCTCTCTCTCTCTCTCCGTACGTATATATATATATATATATATATATATATATATATATATATATATATATATATATATATATATATATATATATATATATATATATATATATAATTTTTCCTCGACCGGGACTTGAAGCTAGGCCATATAATTACTATGCCAAGGCGTTACCAACTACACCACAGAAGGTTTCAAAAGGGATACACACCTTGCAGTTTATATCTGCTTTACTTAGGATAAACGCATTCTATCTGAATGCCACTCTGTTCATATTACAGTTTCCCCTAACCTCACTTGTGGCTTCGTTTTCGCATTTAATTCAACTCCCAATCTCATTCGGGATTAAATATAATCAAATAAGCGCATTACCCTATATGATAACATGAATAATATTTACCCCGAGCGGGACTTGAAACTAGATCACATATTTACTATGCCAAGGCGCTACCAACTACACCACAAAAGGTCTTAAAAGGGAAACACACCTTACAGCTTATATCTGCTATACTAGGGATGAACGGATTATATCTAAATACCACTCTGTTCCTATTACAGTTTCCTCCAACCATACTCATGGCTTCGTATTTATATGACCTAGGTTCAAGTCCCGGTCGGGGTAAAAGTTATTCATGCTTTCACATATGATAATGTATTTGATTATTGTTGATCCCGAATGAGATTGGGAGATGAATTAAATGTGAAAACGAAGCTACAAGTGAGGTCGAGGGAAACTGCAATATGAACAGATTGGCATTCAGATAGAATGCATTCATCTCTAGTATAGCAGATATAGGCTGTAAAGTTTTTTTCCTTTTTAAGGCCTTCTGTGGTGTAGTTGGTAGCACCTAGGCATAGTAATTATATGACCTAGTTTCAAGTAAAGCTCGGGGTGCAAGTTATTCATGTTTTCACATTTGGTAATGTTCATATTTGATTATTGTTTATCCCGAATGAGATTGGGAGTTGAATCATATGAGAAAACGAAGCAACAAGTGAGGCTGGAGAAAACTGATATATGAACAGAGTGGCATTCAGAAAGAATGTGTTCATCCATATTATAGCAGATATAAGCTGTAAGGTGTCTTTCCCTTTTAAGGCCTTTTGTGGTGTAGTTGGTAGCGCCTTGGTATAGTAATTATATGACCTAGGTTCAAGTCCCGGTCGGGGTAAAAATTATTCATGCTTTCACATATTGTAATATGCTTATTTGATTTTTTTTTTTATCCCGACTGAGATTAGAAGTTGAATTAAATGCGTAAACGAAGCCATGAGAGAGGTTGGAGGAAACTGTAATATGAACAGAGTGGCATTCAAATAGAATGCGTTCATCCCTAGTATAGCAGATATATAAACGGTAAGGTGTGTTTCCCTTTTAAGGTCTTCTGTATTGTAGTTGGTAGCGCCTTGACAAAGTAATTATATGACCTAGGTTCAAGTTCCGGTTGGTGTAAAAATTATTCATATTTTCACAAACTTTAATATGCTTATTTGATTGTTGTTGATACCGAATGAGATTGGGAGTTGAATTAAATGCGAAAACGAAGCCACGAGTGAGGTTGGGGAAAACTGTAATATGAACAGAGTGGCATTCAAATAGAATCCGTTCATCCCTAGTATAGCATATATAAGCTGTAAGGTGTGTTTCCATTTTAAGAGCTTCTGTGGTGTAGTTGGTAGCGCCTTGGCATAGTAATTATATGACCTAGGTTCAAGTCCTGGTCGGGGTAAAAATTATTCATATTTTTACATATGGTAATGTGCTTATTTGATTTTCTGTATATATATATATATATATATATATATATATATATATATATATATATATATATATATATATATATATATATATATATATATATTATATATATATATATATATATATATATATATATATATATATATATATATATATATATATATATATATATATATATATATATATATATATATATATATATATATATATATATATATATATATATATATATATAATACATGAGTTTTAAGTAACAACAAAAACATAAATAAAAATAATAATAATAATAATAATAATAATAATAATAATAATAACAATAATAATAATAATAATATTAATAATAATAATAATAACAATAACAATAATAATAATATAATAAGAATACAATTAATTCTTGATTTTATATATATATATATATATATATATATATATATATATATATATATATATATATATATATATATATATATATATATGAGTATTTATAACAAGTTTTCAAAAAAATATGATACAGTGTGTCACTTTTCTATCACGCTGTAAATACATCAATAAAAGTAAATAAGCAAATAAGTTAATAAATAAATGAATAAGTAAATCAATAAAATAATAATTGCAACACACACACACTGAACGAAACAGATATTCAAACAAAAGTCTTTGAAAATGGAATAATTCAAGGAGATGGAGGCCTGGCGTTTTTTTATCATATGATGAAAAAACACCAGACCTCCATCACACGGAAAATGTTTGAGGAAAATAAGAAGATACTACACACAGGAAAACATTTTCGTCGTCTGCAAATTCTGGAAGCTCTCTATATACAAAAGTTAGATCTTTCTATGAGTGTGCAAACGCCAAATTGTATTACTCTGCCAACTCTGAAAGTATAGAGCAGAGGCCAGAGATAAGGATGCTTGGGGTCCATCCTCCAGCAACTCCGGAAACTTCGCAGAGATACTGAATCTTTCTGGTGAATATAAACTAATGGTGGATATTAGATAACATATATAACCTCTATCCACTACCAACTAGATAATCATTTGATAATGTACGAAGCTGTAAGAAACGTTATGAATTCTATTAAACTTTTCGACCTATTGCATAGTCTCAGCAATAATGAGAAAGTTATTGTAAGAACTTTGGAAAAGTTATATAAGAAAATCGCAAATGCAAAAACATCGGTCATATATATATATATATATATATATATATATATATATATATATATATATATATATATATATATATATATATATATATATATATATATATATATATATATATATATATATATATATATATATATATATATATATGTTTCTATTTCACGGGAAGCACGTGGATATTCTGTATATGTGAATGACTACGGAAGGAATTAGAAAGATATATTTGGATCCTTAACATTTTTAAGTTTATTACTTAAATTCAGAGAAATATGAAGATAATAAATATGAAAATGTTAAGGCTCCAAATATTTCTTTCAATTTCCTTCGTAACTATATTATATATATATATATATATATATATATATATATATATATATATATATATATATATATATATATATATATATATATATATATATATATATATATATATTTATATATATATATATATATATATATATATAAACAATCAAGCAACATTACTCTTTTCATCAAGAAGGATGAATAACAGTGACAGTGTATCTCATAAATGAATAAATAAAACGTTGAAAATGTAATAATAAATTGAATACATATACATATTATTCATTTAATTAAAAAGAAATAGCAAAAATAATATATAACGACAATTCATATCAAAAACAATAAAATGTGATTCGAACTATTTTTTCCTCAAAGGAGATAATATAATATGGCCAATTACTGTAAATTAGTAGACAAAGAATAATAAGTCAAATTAAAGTAAATACAAATAAATAACTAAATAAGGGACTATGTAGTGCAAAATTAAAAAAATAAATAAATGTACAATTTGATGATACTAAATTCAAACAAGACAAAGCAATGGTGTTTCCAGCTTAGACCGGGTAAAACTTGCTTTGACAGAGCCTCTCCAGATAAGATAAACATTTTTTTATCTTTCGAGATTAGTTATTACACATCCGCTAAAGTATTCATCATTACAATACGACACAGTTAGCTTACAGCTACAAAACATTCATGAACAACCCGTAAAGCTGTAGAGTGAGCTGGTTTTCTTAAAGCTTGAGAGAAGCAAATCTTAAAGCTACAAGATAATATTGAAGAACGAATATTACTGTTGACTAACAGAATTTTCCTTTAACCGGCTAGAAGCAAATCCCAAAGCTGCAAGACACTATTAAACATCTCATTTCTGGCTATTTGCTGGAAGCAAATTTCAAAGATATTCCCAGAAGGTTAAGAAAGAAGAAGAATGAGTGATCACGCAAAATCTTCAACACATAAAGAGGTGAGTTATTTTATTTATTTACATATCTATTTTGCAACATGGGTGAGAACTAAGAGAGGAGTTAAAGTCCTCTACATCCCATAGGTCATTTTTTTTATTTCACTCTTACTTTGCAATTCATGCTTCCATTTTCCAGAGACAGGGAATAAGATTACCACCTCCATGTTCCATTATGCGAGTAAAAACTGACTAAATGGAGAGAGCATGGGAACAGGGTATTCCCTCTTTGCATTTTGCTTCCCCAGAGTGAATGCATACAGTGGGCTTCTTAAGAGAAAACTCCAACCAGAACTTTAACAAAACCACCTTCCTTACAAGGGGGATTATGGCTCTTACATAATTTGTTCCTCTATTTTTATATTTATATATATTCTGAGTACTACTGCATACAGTCCTAACTGCTCTTGTCATTTAAGCTGTTTACCGTGGAGGTTACTGCTGTGGCTGGGCACCACAGTGGGGGGTTGGGGCCTGTGCCGGCTGGCGACCACCCTATGGGTCCTCCATGACCCGTTCCACCCATCCGTGGGTGGAGAATCTAAAACAACAACATGCTCTTGCACAGTTTGTTGGAGGTACAACTCTACCCTTGACTTGACACATCAAATTATGTATTCAAATAGAGAGTTGATTGAGAATAGGCTAACATACAACAGACGCCAATGCCGTCTTCTCTGAATTTAATGTTTAATGAATATTTCATTTCGTATAATGCAATGTAATTTTCCTACTGGCATGAATGTAAATACTTTACGCATGACATTCAGAAAAGAAATATGATCAAAGAGTAAAACAGTAAGATATGCCATACTCATAAAATACTTGAAGTAATAGCTTTTACTGTATTATTTATTTATTTATTCATTTATTCATTTTCGTGCATTATTTATGCAATATTTTAAATCGTTTCGTGGGGGTGAACAGAGGTATAGAAAGGGTATATGTATGTCTTCTCTCATGTCTGAGCTAATGGCTTAAAAGACAACCACCGGCCTGTTAATTCCCCTGATACACTTACTAAGCCTCATTTATTGACAAGTGTTAAGAGCCAAAAGACGCCACTGTTATCCCACATACATCATCAACATGTAACAAATCACAGAACGTACATATACAATATATACAATCCCCAAGTGGTGGTCGAGTCAAAGCAATCACCCGTTCAAGAGAAGCCAATCGCCAAAATCACTCTTCTTGCTTTCATAGCACAATACTTAGGTTATCCACAGGCTATGTGGTCAAGGATCTTCTGCCGTGAGGCCCGACAGTCGCAGCTGATTACGTATCTATCAATATAATAATTAGTTTCCTTCCAGTTGGTGTAACTACCAACAAATAGAAAGTTTGAAGAAAGTAACAGAGATATTTTTATTTTAGGAGCACAAGCATAAAGAACACAAACACAAGAAGGAGCACAAGCATAAGGAGCACAAACACAAGGAGCACAAACACAAGGAGCACAAGCATAAGGAGCACAAGCACAAGAAAGAACACAAGCACACGAAGGACCACAGCAAAGACCACCATCATAGTGGTTCGTCATCATCTTCTTCTTCATCATCTGATTCGGATTCCGACTGACTGTGATGCACCAAGAGCTATTCTGTCTTGATTTCTTGTTTTCTTACTTTTAATATATGTTTTGGGGAACAGTAGATAGTCTGAATTTTTTTTGAAGAATTTCAATATACAAATACCAGAATATAAGAAAAATGAGGAACCACGAGCCATCCAGTCATGATTTCTTGTTTTCATATTCTTTTATATATGATTTGGGGGAATACTAGATGAGGTTTGATTTATATTACTAGCAAAACTTAAATATAATGATTATAATATAATATAAGAATATGAGACTTTTGAGGAACCATGAGCCATTCAGTCTTGATTTGTTGCGTTCTTATTCTTTTATATATCTTGAGGAACACGAGATGAAGTCTCACTATATTATTAGCAGAAAATCAATATAAGAATTATAAGAATATAAGAATTTTGAGGAACCACGAGCTAAATTCTACGAAAGGCTTAACTTCAATTCAAAAATTTAAGAATATAAGTACATATATTCATATATTAGAACTCCATTCATATAAGATCTTACAATTATAAGGACAGTGTTTTATATATTTATTTTTCTTCTAAGGATCTAAAAAAAAAAAGGCTGCTTTATTTTTCAAAAAGTAAAGCCAAATTCATTTCATAGCAAAACTTTTATTCGTGTGGTGGATTTGACTAGTTAATCAATTCGGCTAAAATAAGAGCAGCATTATTTTATTTTTCACTTTTAGATTATTTTCAAGATATAATCCAATTTGCTTATGCTGGAAGTCTGCTGCTAACATGAATTCTAACAATATTAACCTAGTATTTGCTATGTATTTCTCTATCTAGCATCTATCTAGATAGGCTTTTTTTTTTTACTTCTTTAACGCCCAGAAACTAGATTAGAGGTAGAATATTAGATTATAAAGAATTCCTATAAAGGCAAACATGTTTTACTATAACAATTATTCTTATATCGAAGCTGTGCTAGTAATAAAACTTCTACCAATATAAGAGGACCATATATTATATATATATATATATATATATATATATATATATATTATATATATATATATATATATATCCTCTTCAGCATGTTTACTATTAAACTTTTTTTATTATAAGATAAAAGATTCATTTCTTACCAAGGCCTTATATGCCTATAAATGAATTCTGTTAGTATAATAATTTACCAACATAAACCCAGTGTATGTAATACTTTTCTTCGTTTTCATCTTCTAATTTAGCTATTTTTTCTTCCTAATAAACAATATATAGACAGTTACAGCAAAACGTCAATATGACTCCGATTATGGCAATCTTTTTAAAGTGGGTTTCACTATATTTAACAATGTAGCTTTTCCACAAATGTCAAATAAAATCTGATTATGCGAAAAGACTTGTTTCAACTCCATTAAAAGATATCATTACAATACACACACACATAGATGTATTTCAGTTTTAGTCCAAACCATTCCTATTAATTTCAGACCTTCAGTATTATAATAGGTAATGCCTTAAGGTCACTGATGGAATCTCTCTATGCTGTGCGTTCAACTCCTGATATATATATATATATATATATATATATATATATATATATATATATATATATATATATATATATATATATATATATATATATATATATATATATTATATATATATATATATATATATTAAGCACATTATATATGTGAAAACATGAATAATTTTTTACCCCGACCGGGACTCGAACCTAGGACTTATGATTACTAAGTCAAGGCGCTACCACTACACCACAGAAGGTTAAAAGGAATCCAACCTTATAGCTTATATCTGTTATACTTAGGAATGAACGCATTCTAACTGAATGCCACTATGTTCATATTACAGATTCCCCAACCTCACTCGTGGCTTCATTTTAGCATTTAATTCAATTCCCAATCTCATTCGGGGCCATGAAATAACCAATTAAGCACATTATATATGTGAAAACATGAATCATTTTTTACCCTGACCGGGACTCGAACCTAGGACTTATGATTACTAAGTCAAGGCGCCTTGACTTAGTAATCATAAGTCCTAGGTTCGAGTCCCAGTCGGGGTAAAAAATGATTGTTTTCACATATATAATATGCTTAATTGGTTATTTCATGGCCCGAATGAGATTGGGAATTGAATTAAATGCTAAAATGAAGCCACGAGTGAGGTTGGGGAATCTGTAATATGAACACAGTGGCATTCAGTTAGAATGCGTTCATTCCTAAGTATAGCAGATATAAGCTATAAGGTTGGATTCCTTTTAACCTTCTGTGGTGTAGTGGTAGCGCCTTGACTTAGTAATCATAAGTCCTAGGTTCGAGTCCCGGTCGGGGTAGAAAATTAGTCATGTTTTCACATATATAATGTGCTTAATTGGTTATTTCATGGCCTGAATGAGATTGGGATTTGAATTAAATGCTAAAATGAAGCCATGGGTGAGGTTGGGGAATCTGTAATATGAACATAGTGGCATTCAGTTAGAATGCGTTCATTCCTAAGTATAGCAGATATAAGCTATAAGGTTGGATTCCTTTTAACCTTCTGTGGTGTAGTGGTAGCGCCTTGACTTAGTAATCATAAGTCCTAGGTTCGAGTCCCGGTCGGGGTAGAAAATTAGTCATGTTTTCACATATATAATGTGCTTAATTGGTTATTTCATGGCCCGAATGAGATTGGGAATTGAATTAAATACTAAAATGAAGCCACGAGTGAGGTTGGGGAATCTGTAATATGAACATAGTAGCATTCAGTTAGAATGCGTTCATTCCTAAGTATAGCAGATATAAGCTATAAGGTTGGATTCCTTTTAACCGTCTGTGGTGTAGTGGTAGCGCCTTGACTTAGTAATCATAAGTCCTAGGTTCGAGTCCCGGTCGGGGTAGAAAATTAGTCATGTTTTCACATATATAATGTGCTTAATTGGTTATTTCATGGCCCGAATGAGATTGGGAATTGAATTAAATACTAAAATGAAGCCACGAGTGAGGTTGGGGAATCTGTAATATGAACATAGTAGCATTCAGTTAGAATGCGTTCATTCCTAAGTATAGCAGATATAAGCTATAAGGTTGGATTCCTTTTAACCTTCTGTGGTGTAGTGGTAGCGCCTTGACTTAGTAATCATAAGTCCTAGGTTCGAGTCCCGGTCGGGGTAGAAAATTAGTCATGTTTTCACATATATAATGTGCTTAATTGGTTATTTCATGGCCCGAATGAGATTGGGAATTGAATTAAATACTAAAATGAAGCCACGAGTGAGGTTGGGGAATCTGTAATATGAACATAGTAGCATTCAGTTAGAATGCGTTCATTCCTAAGTATAGCAGATATAAGCTATAAGGTTGGATTCCTTTTAACCTTCTGTGGTGTAGTGGTAGCGCCTTGACTTAGTAATCATAAGTCCTAGGTTCGAGTCCCGGTCGGGGTAAAAAATGATTCATGTTTTCACATATATAATGTGCTTAATTGGTTATTTCATGGCCCGAATGAGATTGGGAATTGAATTAAATGCTAAAATGAAGCCACGAGTGAGGTTGGGGAATCTGTAATATGAACATAGTAGCATTCAGTTAGAATGCGTTCATTCCTAAGTATAGCAGATATAAGCTATAAGGTTGGATTCCTTTTAACCTTCTGTGGTGTAGTGGTAGCGCCTTGACTTAGTAATCATAAGTCCTAGGTTCGAGTCCCTGTCGGGGTAAAAAATGATTCATGTTTTCACATATATAATGTGCTTAATTGGTTATTTCATGGCCCGAATGAGATTGGGAATTGAATTAAATGCTAAAATGAAGCAACGAGTGAGGTTGGGGAATCTGTAATATGAACATAGTGGCATTCAGTTAGAAGCGTTCATTCCTAAGTATAGCAGATATAAGCTATAAGGTTGGATTCCTTTTAACCTTCTGTGGTGTAGTGGTAGCGCCTTGACTTAGTAATCATAAGTCCTAGGTTCGAGTCCCGGTCGGGGTAAAAAAATGACTCATATATATATATATATATATATATATATATATATATATATATATATATATATACATATATATATATATATATATATATATATATATATATATATATATATATATATATATATATATATATTGGAATAAAAAAAAATACAATCAAATATTAAAACCACAAATGCTATACCTAAAATATTTCAAAGAATAAAATATATAAACAAATATATTAATAAATATAAATTACACAGAGATATACATATAATCGCGAAATCATCTTGAGCAAATTAAATAATATATTGCAATAATAAAAAAAAAGTAAGTTTATAAATTTGACAAATTATTCGGGATTTTCTCGCACCTGCTAAGTGCTGTAAACTGGGAAGTTTGAATGTGGGGGGACTGCCTCGTGATGTGATCGACAGCCACACACGGCTGTCGATCCCATAGCAGAAGGACGTTGCCCACTTACACTGTGGTTCACCCAAGCAGCGGTGGAGAAGGGAAAAGTTGTGATCCGCTATACTCAAGAAGCTGAGTAAGATGGTATGCAATTCTTTTCTTGTGAATGAGTGAGTGGTTTGACACGGCCATGGCCATTACAAGAAGGATTACAACCAATGTATATATGCATATACTTTTCTTTTATATCTGTTTATTCATATAACAGGAGGTGTGGTCGATAAATCCAGTCTGATAAGGAATTTTTATATATATATATATATTTTTTTTTAATCACCAACCACTATGGCTGTGAAAACATTCGCAATTTCTAAAGTTTATTTACTTATCTTTGTTTCTCTCTCTGTATTTGCCTTCTTTATTCATTTATTCGTCTCTTTCATCGACTTATCTCTTCCTTACTTTCTTTTTATCTCTTTTATTTATCTTCTTATTTATTTATTTCTTTATTTTACTTCTTAAAGGTCAAAGAATCGTGGCACAACCGGCTTGATAACGAGGTTGGAAAAGATAAGATTATGCGTGTGTAAGTTCGTGTGTGTGTGTGTGTGAGTATGTGTTTATCAGCATCCACGTCTCTTGTAATATTAGTCACAACTTGTTAACCTTTCAATACAATCCAGTTATACCTGTGAAATAAAAAAAAAAAAAAAAAAACTTTATTCTGGAGATAAAAGGCATATTTTTGTTCAGTTTCTCAGCGTCATGAGTCAATCTAAGGTAAGAACTGAAATCTCGTAAAGAAAATAAACAAAAAATGTGTCAACTTCTACTTTGTCGAGTGAGGGCGGATAAAGACAGGTTGGAGCTGGGGAATTAAAGCTGGAAGTTATTCCTTTAGCCCAGAGGTAGGCTTAGTCGTGGCTCTGTCACTTCACGAGTCGAATGTTCTAACCACTAAACAACCGCGGTCGCCCATCGCTTTATTTCTAGTAATATCCTTTAATAACAAAATAACTGTCTTAAATTCTCTAAATATTACTCTTCTCTCCAATATGAGCCAAACAAAGGTGAAAAATGTCTTTCTTTTCACTATAATAAACAATACAGTGAGTGCAATATGAGTCACACAAAGGTTTAAAATGTCTAATTTTTCACTAAAATAAATAAAACAGTGAGTGCAATATGAGTCAAACAACGGTTAAAAATGTCTTATTTTTCACTAAAATAAACAAAACAGTGAGTGCAATATAAGTCAAACAAAGGTTAAAAATGTCTTATTTTTCACTAAAATAAATAAAACAATGAGTGCAATATGAGTCAAACAACGGTTAAAAATGTCTTATTTTTCACTAAAATAAATAAAACAATGAATGCAATATGAGTCAAACAAAGGTTAAAAATGTCTTATTTTTCACTAAAATAAATAAAACTGAGTGCAATATGAGTCAAACAAAGGTTAGTAAATTAAATTATTTTCCTTTGAAATAAACAAATATCATCTGACTTATTGTGACAATAGGATACTTACTCCCAATTTTCTGTATTATAAGTCAAGCGAAAGTAAGAACTTGGATTTCTTTATTAAGTCAAGCAAAATTGACTTAAATCTTAGTAAAATGAAGGATATTTTCTTTGAAGTTTTTTTTTCAATAATGAGACGAGCTAGAGTAAGACTATAAAACTATTTACTTTAAACAAAATAGTATTATCTTAATTTATAAATATGTTATAACTTTTTAACTAAGCGTGCAGTATAAAGAAATGGTATATATATATATATATATATATATATATATATATATATATATATATATATATATATATATATATATATATATATATATATATATATATATATATATATATATATATATATATATATATATATATATATATATATATATATATATATATATATATATATATATATATATATATATATATATATATATATATATATATATATATATATATATATATATATATATATATATATATATATATATATATATGGCTGTGCGTGTGTGTGTTCACCGTGGTAAAGTGGTAATGCCCGCGACTTTGAGGCATCAGGCTGAGGGTTCATGACCCGCCACTATGTGAGGTTAAAAAGGGTATTGATTCAGGGTAACGATCGCATCTACCATAACCAAAGTCTTTCGCAAAAAGGCACCGTCCTAGCCCTTAGTAGAAAAGGGAGTCCGTGACGAAAAGCCGATCATATATATATATATATATATATATATATATATATATATATATATATATATATATGTGTGTGTGTGTGTGTGTGTGTGTGTGTGTGTGTGTGTGTGTGTGTGTGTGTGTGTGTGTGTGTGTGTGTGTGTGTGTGTGTGTGTGTGTGTGTGTGTGATATATAACTTTTCAACATATGACAAGGTATATTTGTTTTTCTCACCGATAGATGGCGAATGTGTATTTCTGTCAAAAAGATATTCAGTACTGTGAGAAATCTTGTCTATATTTACCACTTATTCTCAACTATCTCTTTTATTATCTTTTTTCTACAGGATATATATGTTAAAATATTATTAGTAATTTACTGAGTATTTGTGTCTATAGGAGAGTGCTGTGTTTGTCCTATATATTCATTAATTTGTGCGTTTGTGTATGTTTTTCTGTGTATATTTACAGATTATAAGTTATTTACAGTGTTATTTATATAAAATGGTAAGTGTATAATTTTCTTTCTATTTATTCTATCTTATTTTTGCACCTGTAAAATTATCTTCTAATTAGTCTTCCCCTTCTTAGTTATATATAAGTAAATGTTAATGAGTGTGAGAGTATGTGAATGAATTAGACTGAGTTTGAGATAAGGAATTTATACGTAAATATATCATTTGAGTAATATATATATATATATATATATATATATATATATATATATATATATATATATATATATATATATATATATATAATATATATATATATATATATATATATATATATATATTAATAACACTGAACTTTTGGCATACAGTCTAAAATGGTAGGAAAAGCCCATTATATTTTTTTCGTTGTTGTAGTTATATACCATATATATATATATATATATATATATATATATATATATATATATATATATATATATATATATATATATATATATATATATATATATATATATATATATATATATATTACTTAACTAATATATTTACTTAAAAATTCCTTACACATATATATATATATATATATATATATATATATATATATATATATATATATATATATATATATATATATATATATATATATATATATATATATACTATTATATCAGAAATATAATTGTAATCAATTTCAAAAAAAATTCAAGTGATTTCAAGTTCATTTCAGGCATAATTCCTCCAAAAACATATGAATTATTATTATTATTATTATTATTATTATTATTATTATTATTATTATTATTATTATTATTATTATTATTATTATTATTATTATTATTATTATTATTATTATTATTATTATTCCAGCAACAATTAGCATGTCCCGGTTGTCAAACATGGTTCGACGAGGGGGCGAAGACCCCCAAGGAGACGCCCTGTAAACACAACGTGTGCGCCTCCTGCGTAATGAATCTTATAGGGCATCCACTACAGGGTACTCATACCGATGAACCCAAAATTCCTCAGGGAAAAGTGTTCTATTGCCCAGCCTGCCAAATGGAGGTCAGCTCGGATAAAATTAGTACCAATAGGTGAGTGAAACATATATATTCTTGGTCAAATTTCAGTAATTGCTGTCGCCATAGTAAGTTTATCAGTGGCAGCAGTGGTCGATGACATTAATTTTTTTCTTATTTCTTCAGATAAATGTACATGGGGACGTGCAGATGGGCACTCCCAGTGATACTGCAGTTGCTAAACATTACAGTCTATTTGGTTATTTATAAATAAAATATTAATAGAATTTGCATTTAATTTTAAATATCATAGAAAGTAATTAAGACTAAAATATAGTGTAATAATTGATTGATGGCAGAAGAGCACTCTGTGATTATTAATTAAGAGTAATATATTATGGCTTACATGTATTAATAGCAGAAGAGCACTCTGATATTACTGATTAAGAGTAATATTTGTAACAATATTTTTCAATAGCCCTTGTTGAGTGATATCATTTAAGTTAAATTTCCACTTTTCCACAGTACCACTGCAGACAATTTGAAACAGATATAGAATAACAATTTTCAGGTTAGCGTAATAAGTAGTAGTAGTAGTAGTAGTAGTAGTAGTAGTAGTAGTAGTAGTAGTAGTAGTAGTAGTAGTAGTAGTAGTAGTAGTAGTAGTAGTAGTAGTAGTAGTAGTAGTAGTAATGTCATTTCAAAAACTAGTAGCTAAACTCGAAAATAATAATTCTTTAGACTAAATGCTAATAGCTTCTAGGTAAATATAAAAATATCCAGAGTTAATCACATTTTAGAGCAAGAATATTTATTTGCATCTAAAATTAAGGCAATAAAATTATTATAAATTAAATATAACATTAAACTGCAGCAGATACATAAATTAAAACACATAAGTAATACAGTGCACATAGCCATGGGGTTTACTTTAACAGACATTAATTATCTACGGTCCATAAGTATAGAAATAGATAAAGAATCAAATCAACTAAGTACTGCTATATATTTAACCACGTGGTTTACATAAACAGAAATAATCAATCTAAGGTCTATAAATACAGAAACAGGTAAAGAATAAACAAAAACATATATAGAAATAGACTTAGAGAGCAGACATTCCAATAACAGAATATAGAAAGCTTAACTTTACAGATACCATATATATCAAAGTCTATCTGTATGTATTACAGAATACAAACATTGAACTTTGTGTTCTTTAATACAGACAAATAAGTGCATTTATGTGTGTGTGTGTGTGTTCCAGGTCTATAATAGCAGAGTTGAGAGGCCTTGCCAGTATCGAGACTTTGATTATAGGTGGCTCAACAAAACCAGCAGTGCCACAGCCCTCTCAACCCCAGCAACAAACTCAGTATCAACCCCAGAACCCAATTCCAGCAGGAACAACTGGATTCGGATGGTCGGATCCTGGGGCTCCACTTCCTCCAGGTGTTTCACCTCAGCAACCAGGATTTAATCCACAAGCTGGTTATCCACAACCAGGAGTTCCTGGAGCTGCAATTCCTCCTAATCCATATTCAGGAGGTTATCAACCAATTCCAGGACCTCATCAACCACTTCCAGGAGGTCATCACCCTCTTCCAGGGGGTTTTCAGCCACAACCACTTCCAGGAGGTATTCAGCCTCATCCACCCCCTGGAGGTTTTCAACCTCTCCCTGGAGGTCACCATCCACTTCCAGGAGTTCATCAACCTCATCCAGGTCACAACATCCTTCCAGGTGCCATTGCTGGAGGAGCTGCCGCTGCAGTTGCACATCATCATAAAAAAGACAAGAAACACAAGAAAGACAAACATCACAAGAAAGAGAAGAAACATAAGCCCAAGA
Source organism: Halocaridina rubra (assembly GCA_037179515.1). Lineage (NCBI taxonomy): Eukaryota > Metazoa > Arthropoda > Malacostraca > Decapoda > Atyidae > Halocaridina > Halocaridina rubra. The sequence goes on along the minus strand of JAXCGZ010018203.1, from coordinate 4,213 downwards.
AAGACAAAGAGCACAAACATAAGCACAAACGCTCATCTTCTTCATCTTCGTCATCTTCGTCCTCTTCTTCATCATCATCATCTTCAGATTAATTTTGGCTTAATCTCTTCCTGGATGATGTGTCTCCTTCTTTTGCAAAAAAACATTATCCCTCGAGATTTTAGATGTAATTTAATATTTTATTCATCTCTCTCTCTCTCTCTCTCTCTCTCTCTCTCTCTCTCTCTCTCTCTCTCTCTCTCTCTCTCTCTCTCTCTCTCTCTCTCTCTCTCTCTCTCTCTCTCTCTCTCTCTCTCTATATATATATATATATATATATATATATATATATATATATATATATATATATATATATATATATATATATATATATATATATATACCTTACCTTACCTCAGTGCCGTATCCGCTCGGACGTGGGCCACCATGGATCGCCATGCTTCCCTATCTTTCATTCTTCTCCGTATCTGAGCATCCATCGAATTCCCACCGATCGCTTCTTTTAATCCATCTAAGAATTTATTTCTGGGTCTTCCTCTTCCTCTCTTTCCCGGGATTCTCCAAGTAATGCAGGTGATCTCGAGGCCTTCCTTCCTTTCTATATGACCTGTGAATCTTAATTGTCTTTTGTATATATCAGTCATTATTTCCCTTTGGATGTTCACTCTGCTTAGTATCTCCTCATTTGCTGTATTCTGCGTCCATGAGATCTTCAACATTCTTCTCCATATTCTCATTTCCATAACTTCTTCCTTGATTGTTTATTGATTGTCCAAGTTTCACATCCATACAGTAATGTTGACCATATGTAGCATTTTACAAATCTACAGCTTTTATATTTAATTTTTTTCCTTCCTAGTTTATCTCTCTCTCTCTCTCTCTCTCTCTCTCTCTCTCTCTCTCTCTCTCTCTCTCTCTCTCTCTCTCTCTCTCTCTCTCTCTCTCTCTCTCTCTCTCTCTCTCTCTATCTATCTATCTATCAATCTATCTATCTATCTCTTTCATTGTTTCTCAGCTTTTTTGATAATAGTGAATTCCAGGACTGAACAAATATCAATAAATTCATTTAAATATTTGCGCTGCATTTTAGTATCCCTAATAAAAATAGAAAATAATGTATGAAACTATATAGGTAAAAACAGATTTAATTTCCATACGAAGATATAAATTAAATTTTTTTCATGAAACAAAACAAATATTAAAACTCAAAAATACTATAAGAGACTATTTTAGCACTTTCAACCCTAATTGAAAATAAAATTACTTTTAAAAACATACAGCATAAAAATTTCATATAAACAGTTACATACACACAGGCACGCACGCACACACATGCATAGATACACACACTTGAAAAATTAATCACTGATATTACAAATAGCTCATATCCAATGCGTATTAATTTAATAATAATAATAATAATAATAATAATAATAATAATAATAATAATAATAATAATAATAATAATAATAATAATAATAATAATAATAATAATAATAATAAATGAGTGATAAAAATTTATTAGGTTAATTGACACATGCAAAATTTAAGTTACTCAAGGTATACATAACACACCATTAAAATATAAATACTGCAAAAGTAACGAAATTAAGAACACGTGTGTAGAGATACAATAAATACAAATTTACCTAAAACGTTTCAAATGACACGCACACACACACACACACATAAACAAACAAACACACTTATATATATATATATATATATATATATATATATATATATATATATATATTATATATATATATATATATATATATATATATATATATATATATATATATATATATATATATATGTGTGTGTGTGTGTGTGTGTGTGTGTGTGTGTGTGTGTGATTACCTAATTGTGATTACCTAATTGTGTTTACGGGAAAGAGCCCAAAGCTCGTATCTTCCCGTCTCCTGATCGGTTCCATTTTAGACTTAGTGATACTTATCGTACCTGTCCTTAAAACTATGGATTGAGATAGCATTAACTACCTCCTCGCTTAGCGAATTCCAATTATCAACTACTCTTACACTGAAAAAGTATTTCCTTACATCCTGCAAACAAGTTTTCTTACGAAGCTTCAAACTATGACCTCTAGTTCTAGAGCCAGCCATATCGAAATATCGATCCCTATCCACTCTATCATAACCATGAAGGAATTTAAAGACTGTCACCATATCCCCCCTTACTCTTCTAGCTTCGAGTGATGGCAAGTCTAATTCCCTCAGCCTCTCATCATAACTGAGATTGCGTATTTCTGGCACCAGTTTCGTGGCATGTCTTTGAACTTTTTCAAGCTTAGCTATGTGCTTTTTCAAGTGCGGATTCCAAAAGGGGGCTGCATATTCGAGTTTTGGCCTCACATAGGTTACATAAATATTTCTGAACATTTCCTTGTCCATGTGCCTGAAGGCTACCCTTACATTTGATAAGAATGCATATGCTGCCCTTACTACGCCATTTATATGTATTTCTGGAGACAAATCTGCCAGTATGTTTACTCCTAGATCTCTCTCATTTTCTGTCTCTTGAAGCTGTACTCCAGCCACCGAGTAGTCAAGCTTGGGCCTTCTTGCACTTGTACCCATTCTCATTACCTTACATTTTGAGGTATTGAATTTCATTAGCCACTTTTCTGACCACTCATGCAGATTATTTAGATCCTCCTGAAGTTCTCTACCATTGTTCTCGTTTTTTACTTTCTTCACAATCTTTGCATCATCTGCAAACATATTCATGAATGAATTTACAGACTCTGGTAGGTCATTTACATATACAAGGAACAAAAGTGGCCCTAAAACTGAACCCTGTGGAACTCCACTACTAACTCTTCTCCATTCAGACACTGAGTGTCTTACTCTAACCCTCTGTTCCCTTCCTTCTAAGTAAGTTTTTATCCATTCCAAAACATTTCCACCTATTCTAGCCATTGAGTGCAGCTTTCTAATAAGTCTCCCATGTGGAACAGTGTCAAACGCTTTCTGGAAGTCTAGGAATATGCAATCTGCCCAGCCCTCTCTTTCCTGTAAGATTTGGCTTACCTCATCATAAAATTCTAATAAGTTTGTTACTGTTGATCTACCTTCTCTGATGCCATGTTGCCTCACTGACAAAAAGTTGAAGGATTCCAAGTGAAGAGAGATATGTTTCCTTAGTAGTTTCTCCATAACTTTGCAAACTATGCTGGTCAAGGAAACTGGTCTATAGTTCAGAGCCGTATCCCTCCTTCCCTTTTTGAAGATAGGTATCACATTTGCTTGTTTCCAGCATCTTGGAATCTCCCCCGACTCCAGTGACTCCTTAAATATGATACTTAGTGCCACTGATATTGTGTTTGCGCATTTTTTAAGCACATGAGGGGATATGTCATCAGGACCTGTAGCTTTATGAACATCTAAATCCATCAGCGCTTTGCATACCTCTGTGGCTGTAAGGTTGATGTTCTCTAATACCGGCCCTTGAGCTTCTATCGCTGCAATCTGAGGGGGTGGGGTATTTTCTACTGTAAATACTGACTGAAACTCCTTGTTCAATTCTTTGCAGATCTCTTCGTCCGTCTCAGTGATGCTTCCATCCGCTCTCTTTAGCCTTAAAACCTGTTCTTTTACCTTCAGTTTTCCTCTGATAAAGCTGTGGAAAAGCTTGGGATTTTCTTTAGCCTTCCTGGTGATGTCCCTCTCATAATCTCTCTCTGCCTCTCTCCTTTTACTTAGTGCGTGTGTGTGTGTGTGTGTGTGTGTGTGTGTGTTTGTGTGTGTGTGTGTGTGTGTGTGTGTGTGTGTGTGTAATTACCTAATTGTGCTTACGGGAAAGAGCCCAAAGCTCGTCACTTCCCGTCTCTTGATCGGTTCCATTTTGTACTTAGTGATACTTATCATACTTGTCCTTAAAATTATGGATAGAGTTAGCATTAACTAGTGTGTGTGTGTGTGTGTGTGTGTGTGTGTGTGTGTGTGTGTGTGTGTGTGTGTGTGTGTGTGTGTGTGTGTGTGATTACCTAATTGTGATTACCTAATTGCGTTTACGGGAAAGAGCCCAAAGCTCGTATCTTCCCGTCTCCTGACCGGTTCCATTTTATACTTAGTGATACTTATCATACCTGTCCTTAAAACTATGGATTGTGTGTGTGTGTGTGTGTGTGTGTGTGTGTGTGTGTGTGTGTGTGTGTGTGTGTGTGTGTGTGTGTGTGTGTGTGTGTGTG
>JAXCGZ010018202.1:0-23210 GCA_037179515.1 Halocaridina rubra | reverse complement strand
ATGCGGCTATTACACACACACACACACACACACACACACACACACACACACACACACACACACACACACACACACACACACACACACACACACACACACACACACACACACAGCATCACTGAGACGGACGAAGAGATCTGCAAAGAATTGAACAAGGAGTTTCAGTCAGTATTTACAGTAGAAAATACCCCACCCCCTCAGATTGCAGTGATAGAAGCTCAAGGGCCGGTATTAGAGAACATCAACCTTACAGCCACAGAGGTATGCAAAGCGCTGATGGATTTAGATGTTCATAAAGCTACAGGTCCTGATGACATATCCCCTCATGTGCTTAAAAAATGCGCAAACACAATATCAGTGGCACTAAGTATCATATTTAAGGAGTCATTGGAGTCGGGGGAGATTCCAAGATGCTGGAAACAAGCAAATGTGATACCTATCTTCAAAAAGGGAAGGAGGGATACGGCTCTGAACTATAGACCAGTTTCCTTGACCAGCATAGTTTGCAAACTTATGGAGAAACTACTAAGGAAACATATCTCTCTTCACTTGGAATCCTTCAACTTTTTGTCAGTGAGGCAACATGGCTTCAGAGAAGGAAGATCAACAGTAACAAACTTATTAGAATTTTATGATGAGGTAAGCCAAATCTTACAGGAAAGAGAGGGCTGGGCAGATTGCATATTCCTAGACTTCCAGAAAGCGTTTGACACTGTTCCACATGGGAGACTTATTAGGAAGCTGCAATCAATGGCTAGAATAGGTGGAAATGTCTTGGAATGGATAAAAACTTACTTAGAAGGAAGGGAACAGAGGGTTAGAGTAAGACACTCAGTGTCTGAATGGAGAAGAGTTAGTAGTGGAGTTCCACAGGGTTCAGTTTTAGGGCCACTTTTGTTCCTTGTATATGTAAATGACCTACCAGAGTCTGTAAATTCATTCATGAATATGTTTGCAGATGATGCAAAGATTGTGAAGAAAGTAAAAAACGAGAACAATGGTAGAGAACTTCAGGAGGATCTAAATAATCTGCATGAGTGGTCAGAAAAGTGGCTAATGAAATTCAATACCTCAGAATGTAAGGTAATGAGAATGGGTACAAGTGCAAGAAGGCCCAAGCTTGACTACTCGGTGGCTGGAGTACAACTTCAGGAGACAGAAAATGAGAGAGATCTAGGAGTAAACATATTGGCAGATTTGTCTCCAGAAATACATATAAATGGCGTAGTAAGGGCAGCATATGCATTCTTATCAAATGTAAGGGTAGCCTTCAGGCACATGGACAAGGAAATGTTCAGAAATATTTATGTAACCTATGTGAGGCCAAAACTCGAATATGCAGCCCCCTTTTGGAATCCGCACTTGAAAAAGCACATAGCTAAGCTTGAAAAAGTTCAAAGACATGCCACGAAACTGGTGCCAGAAATACGCAATCTCGGTTATAATGAGAGGCTGAGGGAATTAGACTTGCCATCACTCGAAGCTAGAAGAGTAAGGGGGGATATGGTGACAGTCTTTAAATTCCTTCATGGTTATGATAGAGTGGATAGGGATCGATATTTCGATATGGCTGGCTCTAGAACTAGAGGTCATAGTTTGAAGCTTCGGAAGAAAACTTGTTTGCAGGATGTAAGGAAATACTTTTTCAGTGTAAGAGTAGTTGATAATTGGAATTCGCTAAGCGAGGAGGTAGTTAATGCTACCTCAATCCATAGTTTTAAGGACAGGTATGATAAGTATCACTAAGTCTAAAAATGGAACCGATCAGGAGACGGGAAGATACGAGCTTTGGGCTCTTTCCCGTAAACACAATTAGGTAATCACAATTAGGTAATCACACCAGAAAGGCTAAAGAAAATCCCAAGCTTTTCCACAGCTTTATCAGAGGAAAACTGAAGGTAAAAGAACAGGTTTTAAGGCTAAAGAGAGCGGATGGAAGAATCACTGAGACGGACGAAGAGATCTGCAAAGAATTGAACAAGGAGTTTCAGTCAGTATTTACAGTAGAAAATACCCCACCCCCTCAGATTGCAGTGATAGAAGCTCAAGGGCCGGTATTAGAGAACATCAACCTTACAGCCACAGAGGTATGCAAAGCGCTGATGGATTTAGATGTTCATAAAGCTACAGGTCCTGATGACATATCCCCTCATGTGCTTAAAAAATGCGCAAACACAATATCAGTGGCACTAAGTATCATATTTAAGGAGTCACTGGAGTCGGGGGAGATTCCAAGATGCTGGAAACAAGCAAATGTGATACCTATCTTCAAAAAGGGAAGGAGGGATACGGCTCTGAACTATAGACCAGTTTCCTTGACCAGCATAGTTTGCAAACTTATGGAGAAACTACTAAGGAAACATATCTCTCTTCACTTGGAATCCTTCAACTTTTTGTCAGTGAGGCAACATGGCTTCAGAGAAGGAAGATCAACAGTAACAAACTTATTAGAATTTTATGATGAGGTAAGCCAAATCTTACAGGAAAGAGAGGGCTGGGCAGATTGCATATTCCTAGACTTCCAGAAAGCGTTTGACACTGTTCCACATGGGAGACTTATTAGGAAGCTGCAATCAATGGCTAGAATAGGTGGAAATGCCTTGGAATGGATAAAAACTTACTTAGAAGGAAGGGAACAGAGGGTTAGAGTAAGTCACTCAGTGTCTGAATGGAGAAGAGTTAGTAGTGGAGTTCCACAGGGTTCAGTTTTAGGGCCACTTTTGTTCCTTGTATATGTAAATGACCTACCAGAGTGTGTAAATTCATTCATGAATATGTTTGCAGATGATGCAAAGATTGTGAAGAAAGTAAAAAACGAGAACAATGGTAGAGAACTTCAGGAGGATCTAAATAATCTGCATGAGTGGTCAGAAAAGTGGCTAATGAAATTCAATACCTCAAAATGTAAGGTAATGAGAATGGGTACAAGTGCAAGAAGGCCCAAGCTTGACTACTCGGTGGCTGGAGTACAACTTCAAGAGACAGAAAATGAGAGAGATCTAGGAGTAAACATACTGGCAGATTTGTCTCCAGAAATACATATAAATGGCGTAGTAAGGGCAGCATATGCATTCTTATCAAATGTAAGGGTAGCCTTCAGGCACATGGACAAGGAAATGTTCAGAAATATTTATGTAACCTATGTGAAGCCAAAACTCGAATATGCAGCCCCCTTTTGGAATCCGCACTTGAAAAAGCACATAGCTAAGCTTGAAAAAGTTCAAAGACATGCCACGAAACTGGTGCCAGAAATATGCAATCTCGGTTATGATGAGAGGCTGAGGGAATTAGACTTGCCATCACTCGAAGCTAGAAGAGTAAGGGGGGATATGGTGACAGTCTTTAAATTTCTTAATGGTTATGATAGAGTGGATAGGGATCGATATTTCGATATGGCTGGCTCTAGAACTAGAGGTCATAGTTTGAAGCTTCGTAAGAAAACTTGTTTGCAGGATGTAAGGAAATACTTTTTCAGTGTAAGAGTAGTTGATAATTGGAATTGGCTAAGCGAGGAGGTAGTTAATGCTATCTCAATCCATAGTTTTAAGGACAGGTACGATAAGTATCACTAAGTCTAAAAATGGAACCGATCAGGAGACGGGAAGATACGAGCTTTGGGCTCTTTCCCGTAAACACAATTAGATAATCACAATTAGGTAATCACACCCACACCCACACACACACACACACAAAAGCGCAGAAATGTTGCTTTACTGTAGATCTCAAAGTTACTATTTTGAATACATATGAACGTGATAGTAAAAGAAAATAAATCTACTGTATAAACATCTCTCTCCTACTTTTCTTCATCCAGAATGATAAGGAACATTGTTTATCTTCTGTCGTAAGGATGAAAGAAGAACGTTCAGCCTACCTAATGTGGTTGTAAAAAGACAATATGGATATAACATTAAAGGAAAAACACATGAATGTATATATCTCTCTCTCCATCTTTTCTTCATCCAGGATGTTAAAGGCCATGGTTTGGTACTTATCCTCTATAGTTAATAAGATAGAAGAAGCCTATAAACTTAACTTGCGCAATACCCAATAAATATTATTTGTAAACACAAATTGACAAGATTATAAAAGATAATGCGCTTGTAGCTATTTAATATGCACAATACAATCTAAAAGATAATATTTAAGAATTTCAGTGATTTAGAGTGTAAAGAATATAAAACTAAAATATGAAGATAAAAAATTTTTTTTTTGCCTACCATCACGGTTATTACACGTTAAGCACAATATATATATATATATATATATATATATATATATATATATATATATATATATATATATATATATATATATATATATATATATATATATATATATATATATATATATATATATATATCCAAGCAACCACATTACATATGTGAAAACATGAATATTTTTTTTTTACCCCGACCGGGACTCGAACCTAGGACATATGTAATGTGCTTGCTTGGTTATTTCATGGCCCCAATGAGATTGGGACTTGAATTAAATGCTATAATGAAACCACGAGTGAGGTTGTGGAATCTGTAATATGAACATAGTGGCATTCAGTTAGAATGCGTTCATTCCTAAGTGTAGCAGATATAAGCTATAAGGTTGGATTCCTTTTAACCTTCTGTGGTGTAATGGTAGCGCCTTGACTTAGTAATCATAAGTCCTAGGTTCGAGTCCCGGTCGGAGTAAAAAAAATTATTCATGTTTTCACATATGTAATGTGCTTGCTTGGTTATTTCATGGCCCGAATGAGATTGGGACTTGAATTAAATGCTATAATGAACCCACGAGTGAGGTTGGGGAGTCTGTAATATGAACATAGTGGCATTCAGTTAGAATGCGTTCATTCCTAAGTATAGCAGATATAAGCTATAAGGTTGGATTCCTTTTAACCTTCTGTGGTGTAGTGGTAGCGCCTTGACTTAGTAATCATAAGTCCTAGGTTCGAGTCCCGGTCGGGGTAAAAAATTATTCATACATAATATATATATATATATATATATATATATATATATATATATATATATATATATATATATATATATATATATAAACCAAATAAACATATTAACATATGTGAACACATGAATCATATTTTACCCCGACCGGGACTCGAACCTAAGACACATAATTACTGTGCCAAGGCACTACCAACTACACTACAGAAGGTCTAAGAAAGAAACCAACCTTACAGCTATCTGCTGTGCTAGGAATTAACTCATTCTTTCTGAATGCCTTTTTGTTCATATAACAGTATCTCCCAACTTCACACGTGGCTTCATTTTCGCATTTATTTCAAGTCCAAATCTAAATAGCAATCAACATTATCCAAAAACACATATTAACATATGTGAAAACATGAATCATATTCACCCCCGACCGGGACTCGAACCTAAAACACATAATTACTGTGCCAAGGCGCTACCAACTACACCCCTGGTCGGGATAAGATATGATTCATGTTTTCACATATGTTAATGTGTTTATTTGGTTATTGTTGATGCCTATTCAAATTTGAATTTTAATTAAATGTGAAAACGAAGCCACGAGTGAGGTTGGGAGAAACTATAATATGAACAAAAAGGCATTCAGAAAGAATGCGTTCATTCCTAGTATAGAAGTTAGCTGTAAGGTTCATTTCTTTCTTAGACCTTCCGTGGTACAGTTGGTAGCACTTTGGAACAATAATTATGTGTCTTAGGTTCGAGTGCCGGTTGGAGTAAAATATAATTCATGTTTTCACATATGTTAATGTTAGGAAGAGCCCATTAAATAAAACAACGAAAATAAAAATATATATAAAGTACTTATTAATTTCGTGACCTAAACTGGTCACCTTCTCAAAGTACTTTGAGAAGGTGATCAGTTTAGGTCATGAAATTAATAAGTACTTTATTTTCGTTGTTTTATTTAATGGGCTTTTCCTACCATTTTAGACTGTATGTTAACAGTTCAGTATTATTAATATGTTAATGTGCTTATTTGGTTATTGTTGATGCCTATTTAGATTGGAATTTTAATTAAGTGCAAAAACAAAGCCACGAGTGAGGTTGGGAAAAACTGTAATATGAACAAAAAGGCATTCAGAAAGAATGCGTTCATTCCTAGTATAGCAGTTGGATGTATGGGTGGTCTCTTTCTTAGACCTTCTGTGATGTAGTTGGTAGCGCCTTAACACAGTACTTATGTGTCTTAGGTTCGAGTCCCGGTCGGGGTAAAATATGATTCACACACACACACAAGATACGAGCTTTGGGCTCTTTCCCGTAAACACAATTAGGTAATCACACACACACACACACACACACACACACACACACACACACACACACACACACACACACACACACACACACACTGTTCCACATGGGAGACTTATTAGGAAGCTGCAATCAATGGCTAGAATAGGTGGAAATGTCTTGGAATGGATAAAAACTTACTTAGAAGGAAGGGAACAGAGGGTTAGAGTAAGACACTCAGTGTCTGAATGGAGAAGAGTTAGTAGTGGAGTTCCACAGGGTTCAGTTTTAGGGCCACTTTTGTTCCTTGTATATGTAAATGACCTACCAGAGTGTGTAAATTCATTCATGAATATGTTTGCAGATGATGCAAAGATTGTGAAGAAAGTAAAAAACGAGAACAATGGTAGAGAACTTCAGGAGGATCTAAATAATCTGCATGAGTGGTCAGAAAAGTGGCTAATGAAATTCAATACCTCAAAATGTAAGGTAATGAGAATGGGTACAAGTGCAAGAAGGCCCAAGCTTGACTACTCGGTGGCTGGAGTACAACTTCAGGAGACAGAAAAAGAGAGAGATCTAGGAGTAAACATATTGGCAGATTTGTCTCCAGAAATACATATAAATGGCGTAGTAAGGGCAGCATATGCATTCTTATCAAATGTAAGGGTAGCCTTCAGGCACATGGACAAGGAAATGTTCAGAAATATTTATGTAACCTATGTGAGGCCAAAACTCGAATATGCAGCCCCCTTTTGGAATCCGCACTTGAAAAAGCACATAGCTAAGCTTGAAAAAGTTCAAAGACATGCCACGAAACTGGTGCCAGAAATACGCAATCTCGGTTATGATGAGAGGCTGAGGGAATTAGACTTGCCATCACTCGAAGCTAGAAGAGTAAGGGGGGATATGGTGACAGTCTTTAAATTCCTTCATGGTTATGATAGAGTGGATAGGGATCGATATTTCGATATGGCTGGCTCTAGAACTAGAGGTCATAGTTTGAAGCTTCGGAAGAAAACTTGTTTGCAGGATGTAAGGAAATACTTTTTCAGTGTAAGAGTAGTTGATAATTGGAATTGGCTAAGCGAGGAGGTAGTTAATGCTACCTCAATCCATAGTTTTAAGGACAGGTATGATAAGTATCACTAAGTCTAAAAATGGAACCGATCAGGAGACGGGAAGATACGAGCTTTGGGCTCTTTCCCGTAAACACAATTAGGTAACCACAATTAGGTAACCACACACACACCACCGCGCGTTCAGTGACACACGGAATTGCTCCTCTTAAATTTTAAAGTTTCGAGTGACTAAAGTGCTTAGTGGAAAACTTTACCATAATTTCCAAAAATCTGAAATCGTGCAGAGTATTGTGAGTACAAAAACTAATATTTGTTGTAAGGCGAGACTGTTCATATTAAAGGAAAAAAATTGAGAACTTTTTCGTGAGGAAGAGAGAGAAGCTGCCGCCCAGTTTCTGCCTTGAGGGAAATCTAGAAGAGTTGCCAGACGTGGAGCCTCACACCACATTACCTAATTTTTTGTGTAAACTGGGGAAAGCTCTTAAGCCGTTTTACCTGATCCTGTGGTTCTATATATTGTTAAAAACAGTATCCTTCCCATTTATATTAACTAGTTAGTTAGTTTGATACACGAAAAAATTGAATAATAAAAGAAAAAAAAATTACCAAATACCCACCTGTCAACAGTACTGAGTTAAGTTGCCAAGTAGTACAGCAGTCCTATTTTCTTCATTTTTTTTTTTGCTTTTCTTTTAGCTTTCTCGTTTGCTATTTTGTTATTTTGTATATATATTGAGTTAAATGTAAAGTCTAAATCCCGTGATAACATATCTTGGTTAGCAAGTCAGTTTATCAGTTAGGAAGAATATATAACAGAAACAGGTGGGTGCCACCTCGAACACAAATTCGAATTTTCCTTCAGGTTTGACTTTTGTTTTTCTTTTTCTTTTTATACGTAAATTACCATGGTCAAGTTTTTAAGTTAAGATGTGTGTTACCAGAAAGGAGACAAACTGAGTCACTAAATAGCACTTATATGGAGATATAAAAATTCTGTGAGAAGGTAAATTAGAAGTTTTTCTCTTTTCTTTTTTTTTTCCTCTTTCTCGTCTTCTTTCTATATTCTGTGAGAGGGAGAACATAAAAATGAAGCCATCTCTGTCCCAAACCTCTCCCACCCATGGGTCGGGAGAAGGGGTAGTCATCAGAGGACTTAAACAGAGAATCAAGAAGTTAGAGGAAATGGTTACAAGCCTTGATGATAAAATTCGGAATATGGATGGAGAAATGAAAGAGAATGAAACACTCAGAGAACAAATAAGATCTTTGGAGGAAGCAAATAAAGCACAAGGGCAGGAGAGAAAGGAACTAGAAAAAAGAATAAAGAAGCTGGAAGGGGAAAAGAGTCAACTAGAATCTAGAATTTCTAAACAAGAAGATAAAAACAAACAGCTAAATGACAACCTAAAGGAATTAGATGTTAGTTCACTGCTATCTTCTGAGAGAGACGAGATTGCTGCTTGGAATGTTCAGATTAAGGAAAACATTGAACAGTTCAGAAAAGAGTTCCAGGAGCTGAATATGGAAAATGATGCCATGAAAACGTCCTTTGCTGATGCACTAAAGGGGAATGTGGCAGTAAAAGAGGCTGTAAAGGTGGTGGCACTGGAAAACATACAAACAGTTGACTATAAAGAGACAGTAATCGAAAAAATGAAAGACGTTGTGATGGAAAGGGCAAACCCACTCATCAGACAGGCACTTGATAAGGAGAAGACAGTGGTAATCTCAGGCATAAGTGAATCCCAGGAGCCAACATGGCAGGGGAGACTTGAAGAAAATAAAGCTAGGGTTGTAGACCTGATAAGAAAGCTTGGAGTAGTATGTGGTCCTGAGGATATTGTAAACATACACCAACTAGGTAAATATTCGAGGGAAGGAAAGCCGAGACCAACAAAAGTAACCTTTGAGAGAGGGGAGACATGTAGGGAAATATTGTTGAGAAAAAAAAGTCTAAAAGACCTTCAAGAATGCAAAGAAGTGTTCATTAGACGATACAGAACACAGGAAGAGATGGGAAAGATCAAAAACTTGTTGCAAGAGGCAAGAAGGTTAAATGATGAAAGAAATGAAGAAGAGAAGAAAAATTTTCGTTACGGAATACTTCCAGACAAAGGGGAGATAAAGAAGATAATGACAGAAGATCAGGGGATGGGGCCTCATTAAGATTGTTATACACAAATGCTGATGGATTAGCTGGTAAGGCAGTAGAATTAAAAGATAGGATTCACAACAGTAAGGCAGATATAGTAGCAATTACAGAGACTAAGTTGAGTGAGGACATAAACAGTGTCACAGTTTTTCCTAAGGGCTTCAGAATACTAAGGGTCGAAAGATCTGAGAGGACTGGTGGAGGGATAGCACTGCTCATAAGTGAGAGGATTCAAGTTGAAGAGATAAACTTGGCTATAGAAAGTGAGTTCAGGGAATTTCTTGTTGCTCGCATAAATACTGGGTCAGAGAGCATTATAATAACTGTTGTATACAACCCACCAAGGAACCAAAATAGGCTTGAAATTTATGAGGAAAGTCATATAGGTACGATTGAAGTCATAAACTCAGTTGTTAACATGGCGCGGGAGAAAAAATGTAGGATTTTGATTATGGGAGACTTTAATCATAAAGAGATAGATTGGATAAATCTTGACCCACACAGTGGTGAGGACTCCTTTGGGGCAAGATTCCTAGATTGCGTACAAGGGAATTTCCTACACCAACATGTAATGGAACCAACAAGAGCCAGGGGTGGGGATGAGCCATCACTACTTGATCTGGTGTTCACAGATAATGTGTTGGATATTGAAAATATTGAGTATGAACCACCAATTGGAAAGAGTGACCACTGTGTGTTGTTGATGGAGTATATCATTGAAGACATTCTTCCTGAGAGTAGAGGCACTGAGGACATGAGGAGGAACTATCAGAAAGGAGATTACATCAAAATGAATGAGCTTTTTGCAGTTATTGACTGGAGAACCTTATTTTACAACAAATCTGTACAAGAAATGTATGACATCTTTTGTGAGAAATATGGGAAGATAGTAGATTGCTGCATACCTGTCACCAAAGTAGGTGTAATTCATGCCAGAGAGAAATGGTTCGATAATGGGTGTAAAAGAGCTAAGGAGTGGAGAGACAAATGCTGGAAAAGGTATAGGAGGAGAAAAAACATAAATGCCTGGCAAACCTACAAAAGAGCAAGAAATGACTACCTAAGTAAAAGGAGAGAGGCAGAGAAAGATTATGAGAGGGACATCACCAGGAAGGCTAAAGAAAATCCCAAGCTTTTCCACAGCTTTATCAGAGGAAAACTGAAGGTAAAAGAACAGGTTTTAAGGCTAAAGAGAGCGGATGGAAGCATCACTGAGACGGACGAAGAGATCTGCAAAGAATTGAACAAGGAGTTTCAGTCAGTATTTACAGTAGAAAATACCCCACCCCCTCAGATTGCAGTGATAGAAGCTCAAGGGCCGGTATTAGAGAACATCAACCTTACAGCCACAGAGGTATGCAAAGCGCTGATGGATTTAGATGTTCATAAAGCTACAGGTCCTGATGACATATCCCCTCATGTGCTTAAAAAATGCGCAAACACAATATCAGTGGCACTAAGTATCATATTTAAGGAGTCATTGGAGTCGGGGGAGATTCCAAGATGCTGGAAACAAGCAAATGTGATACCTATCTTCAAAAAGGGAAGGAGGGATACGGCTCTGAACTATAGACCAGTTTCCTTGACCAGCATAGTTTGCAAAGTTATGGAGAAACTACTAAGGAAACATATCTCTCTTCACTTGGAATCCTTCAACTTTTTGTCAGTGAGGCAACATGGCTTCAGAGAAGGAAGATCAACAGTAACAAACTTATTAGAATTTTATGATGAGGTAAGCCAAATCTTACAGGAAAGAGAGGGCTGGGCAGATTGCATATTCCTAGACTTCCAGAAAGCGTTTGACACTGTTCCACATGGGAGACTTATTAGGAAGCTGCAATCAATGGCTAGAATAGGTGGAAATGTCTTGGAATGGATAAAAACTTACTTAGAAGGAAGGGAACAGAGGGTTAGAGTAAGACACTCAGTGTCTGAATGGAGAAGAGTTAGTAGTGGAGTCCCACAGGGTTCAGTTTTAGGGCCACTTTTGTTCCTTGTATATGTAAATGACCTACCAGAGTCTGTAAATTCATTCATGAATATGTTTGCAGATGATGCAAAGATTGTGAAGAAAGTAAAAAACGAGAACAATGGTAGAGAACTTCAGGAGGATCTAAATAATCTGCATGAGTGGTCAGAAAAGTGGCTAATGAAATTCAATACCTCAAAATGTAAGGTAATGAGAATGGGTACAAG
Source organism: Halocaridina rubra (assembly GCA_037179515.1). Lineage (NCBI taxonomy): Eukaryota > Metazoa > Arthropoda > Malacostraca > Decapoda > Atyidae > Halocaridina > Halocaridina rubra. The sequence goes on along the minus strand of JAXCGZ010018202.1, from coordinate 11,541 downwards.
TGCAAGAAGGCCCAAGCTTGACTACTCGGTGGCTGGAGTACAACTTCAGGAGACAGAAAATGAGAGAGATCTAGGAGTAAACTTATTGGCAGATTTGTCTCCAGAAATACATATAAATGGCGTAGTAAGGGCAGCATATGCATTCTTATCAAATGTAAGGGTAGCCTTCAGGCACATGGACAAGGAAATGTTCAGAAATATTTATGTAACCTATGTGAGGCCAAAACTCGAATATGCAGCCCCCTTTTGGAATCCGCACTTGAAAAAGCACATAGCTAAGCTTGAAAAAGTTCAAAGACATGCCACGAAACTGGTGCCAGAAATACGCAATCTCGGTTATGATGAGAGGCTGAGGGAATTAGACTTGCCATCACTCGAAGCTAGAAGAGTAAGGGGGGATATGGTGACAGTCTTTAAATTCCTTCATGGTTATGATAGAGTGGATAGGGATCGATATTTCGATATGGCTGGCTCTAGAACTAGAGGTCATAGTTTGAAGCTTCGGAAGAAAACTTGTTTGCAGGATGTAAGGAAATACTTTTTCAGTGTAAGAGTAGTTGATAATTGGAATTGGCTAAGCGAGGAGGTAGTTAATGCTACCTCAATCCATAGTTTTAAGGACAGGTATGATAAGTATTCACTAAGTCTAAAAATGGAACCGATCAGGAGACGGGAAGATACGAGCTTTGGGCTCTTTCCCGTAAACACAATTAGGTAATCACAATTAGGTAATCACACACACACACACACACATATATATATATATATATATATATATATATATATATATATATATATATATATATATATATATATATAGATAGATAGATAGATAGATAGATAGATATATAGATAGATAGACAGATAGATAGATAGAGAGAGAGAGAGAGAGAGAGAGAGAGAGAGAGAGAGAGAGAGAGAGAGAGAGAGAGAGAGAGAGAGAGAGAGAGAGAGAGACAGGGCAAATATGGACAAAATAGAAAAAAAAACATTCGAGTGACTATAATTATCTTGTAGTAAACAAGCAAAAACACAAGATTAAGAAATTCAAGTGAATTTGAATATAAATAACAGTGTAAAAATATAACTCTGAATCGCCATGTTAAAGACAATGCATCTGAATACTTATGACGTGACTAAAAGAAAAAATCATCCATCTATATTTCTTTAACTTATGGTACAGAAGCTAAAACCCAACACTTACGAATTTAAGTGAATTCAAGTGTAAAGGAAGTAAAACTGAGAGGAAACCTCTGTTAGGATTTTGTTTTTTGAGAGAAAGATTTCTCGCAAACTCTTTTTGAGAGGGGTCCAGGGTTGCCATTACTTCTCTGTGAGTTGGTGTCCAAGTTTCCAGAAATTCAATTAACTGGACAAAATTTACAGTAGTATTGGGAGATGGAGGGGGAGACCTGCGTGGTATGGGAAATGGGGTACATCAAAAGGAAGGGCGTGGATAGGATGGGGTCTCTATCGATGGGAGATTTGATCAGGTGGGCTTGAGCGATACTGGGAAGTTTGATAGATGAGAAAATGAGGGAGAGATAGCTGTAATATTGAAAGGGGGATAATCGTAGGAGGCTATAGAGATCGGGAAATTAATTAAAAATGGGGAATATCAAAAGGAGAGGTATGGGTAGGAGGATCTATAGATGGGACATTGGAGGAAGAAGTCTGAATTGGTACAAAGGAGGAAAATATTGGGAGACTTTATGGATGGGAGAATTGGGGTGTTTTTTTGTTGCATAGTATAAGCGGGATGTTATCATGCAAGTCTGTAGATGGAAGAATGGATGGGGAAGGTTGCATGGTGTGAGAGAGAGTGATCCTGGGAGGCTTTATGGATGGGAGAATGAGAAGGAAGGATGCACTGAATGAAAACGAGGGTAGATGTGGTAGGCTTTGCATATGGGAAAATAGATCAGGAGGGCTGGACCGATATAAAGGAGGCTGATCCCAGGAGAGATTTTGGGCTAGAGAATGGGAGTAGTGAATGGTTGCATTGTATGAAAAGAACTGTGATCTTGGGAAGCTTTGTGGATGGAAGAATGGAAGGGGAGGTTTGCATTGTATAAAAGGAGGGTATTCCCTGAGGTTTTGTGGATGGGAGAATAGACCAAGAGGTCTGCATTTTGTGACGGAGGGTGTTCCTGGGAGGTTTTATAGATGGGAGAATAAAGGAGGGATGGTTACACTGTATGAAAGGGAGTGTGAACCTGGGAGGATTTTGGGACGAGAGAATGGATTAGAGAGAGTTGAAAAGAATAAGGGAGAGAGTGAGAATACATGGACGAATAGGAGAGAGAATGGATAGGAAGGGTTCCATGGGTGAACATAAGGCTTTGTGTATTACACCATGGGGAGAGGGTTTGCATGGTGTCGAAGAAGGTAATCCTGGGAGGTTTTGAAGATGGGAGAATGGGGCAAGGAGTGCTGCGTGGTAGTGGTACTAAAGGAGAGGGTGACCTTGGGAGGTTTTGTAGAAGGCAAGATACATAAGGACAATTGCACTGTATGAAAATGAGTGAGTGTGAAAGATTTAGTGGGAAGGAGAATGGAAAGAGAGCTACATAGTGAGAAGTAGGAAGAACATCTAAAAAAGAACCTTAACAAGACACACTGTGACTGGGAGCATTGAGAAAATATGCCGCAAGGACTGAGAGAAGGGAGATGTAAATGGAAAGGAGTGTTAAGGAGCTTATGTATATGTGGCAGTATACGAAGACGACTGCATGGTATTTAGGGGAGGGTGTGGGGGGGTAAAAGATTTTCTGGATGGGAAGAGAGTTAGGATGAAATTTGAAAGGTGGAGAAATGCAGAAGAAAAGGGCATTGAAGGAAGTGAAAAAGATGGGAGAACTGGAAAGGAGAGGTGTATGGTATGAATAAGTGGGATATAGGATAGAAAGAAGATGGGTTGTGTGATTCAGTGGATGGGCAGTTGGGAGGGTGGTTTGTGTGGTTGAAAGAGGTGGATATCGGTGGGACTGCTTAAAGGATGGGGGAAAGGCGTGAGATTGAGGTACAATACTATAAATCAAGAAAATAAAAATAATAATATTTGGAAATGTGATCTTTGGATGGGAGATTGAGAGAGATCGAGTCGTGTGGATGGAGGAACGGAGGTCAGATGCACAGTAATATGAAGTGGGGAAAATATCAAAAGAAATGATTGGATAGGAGAAAATGAGGCCATGTTCATAGGGTAATAGGCGAGGCATGAATGCTTAGATGGGAGATATATGAGTGAAGTATGGGTGACATGCTCAGTGGATGGGAGAAATGGGAGGGGTAGCAGTATGATAAAAAGGAAGGGTGAAATCAGATACAAGATGTAAAAAGGAGGGCTTGAGCATGGAAAACTTAGAGTTGGACGATTGCGCTGGAAAAAAAAGGAAGAGAGAAGAGAGAGAATGTATAAAGATATGTGGATGGGAGAGGTGAAAAGGAAAGGGTGACAGGTCTATGTTTATGGACGGATTTAAGGCTGCAGAGAAAAGTCTGTTTCTCTCCAATTACTTAAGGATAAATTTTCAGTTAAAAGACATTTGTCTGCGAGGAGAAATCGGTCGCAAGTTAGAAAATCTTGTCTGTGACTCTTCAAAGTATGTGACGACACACACCTGCACGCTTGCACTCATACACATACACACACACGTGCATACATACAAAACAGGTTTCGTACACTTAAGATAATTACTATATTTGTAAAGAGTTTGCTGTTATCAAACTTATAATGATATGCTTAAATTTCAATGTTCAGCGATTTCCATAGACTACTGAGTGGTACTTTCTATTAATTCTCGGTTTAGCACTATATCATACGTAAGTGCATTTTTTTTTTCAGTTTACAATACTCCGCGTTTCGAAAAAAAATAGATTAAATTGGGCGGAGTCAAAGGTCTGCGAAGTTTCTCTATTCGTAATCGCCTTCATCGAAGAGTCAGGTATACGAGGGGACTCTGGAAGGAAAACACAACCAGAACCCTAGTAATTGATTTTCTGAATATCCGTGGTTGTGGAACGAATGAGAGTAAAATGGTGAATGAGTGTGTTCTTTGACTCGACCATCCCCATTACAAGAGGAATTACGGCCTTCGAATATAATAAACAGATTTAACTATGATCCCATACCATACAGTTGCGTTTTCGTTTTATGTCTCATTTTCATCCCCCATTCGAATGGGGGTGGGCACAAACAGAGTGGAGTTGGGAATTAATGATGGATGTCCTTCCTATTGACCCGCAGTGGGCTCGAACGTTAGTGTGTCACTTCCCAAGTCAAGTGCCCTAACCAATGAGCTACCGCGGTCCCCATCCCATACCGCGCAGTATTGCAGAATATTTACTATCCAGTAAACAAACAAATAAACAAACAAACTTTATTTCCATTTCAATACAATGGGTATTCGTCAGCCAGGGCAAGCCCCAACCCCCCACTGTGGTGTCCAACCACAGCAGTTCCTGCCAGTAAACAGCTTAAATTCTCGGTCTTGGACGGGAACCGATCTTTCGACCTCGTGAATGCGAAGCCAGCGCGTTACCACTGTACTAGCCAGCAGGTACTCAGTATTGCCATATACAATGCAATTGTACACAATTCAATCCAATCCTTTCCTTATACAATGAAACCAACTACAAGTGTTGTAAAGTTTACTCTGTAATTTCTGTACTCGTAGAGTAAATTATGCTTTTAAATCCCAATTTAGGATATTTTTTGTGAAATTTATTATAATATTACGTTAGGTCTGGTTGGGTTGGTTAGGGTAATCCTCCCCCCGTTGAGAAACGCATTAATATGTGAAATTGTAAAGGTTTATTTTATACACTCCAAGTTAGCACACACACACACACACACACACACACACACACACACACACACACACACACACACACACACACACACACACACAAACACACACACACACACACACAAAAACTCTTGAAAATTAATATTAGGTTCGGTTAGGTTTTCTTAGTAAGGTTTCTTAATTTCTATTTACAAGGAATAAACAGATAACTGAAAATTTATTTATTTATTTATTTTTTTTATTTTTTTGCTGTTTTATAGTAGCGTCCGCGACAATGAGGCGTCAGGTCGAGGGCTCGCGCCCTGTCACGGTCTAAGGTTAGCAAGGGCATGCACTCAGGGTAACAATTACATCTGCCAAAACAAGTCCTTCGCAAGAAGGCGAACGTCCTAGCCCTTGATAGAAAAGGGAGTCCGTGACGTAAAACCGGAACAACAATAACATATATATTCTTCAGTATTCTTATTTTTATTAACTCTTTGGGGGTGATATAGAAAAATATATAGAATTTGTACTTAACTCTCATTACACAATATTCCCAAACACGAGTAGGCTTCTGTTCTAGAACAATTTGTGTTACCCTCCCCTAATATAATAATGGCGAAACCCATTCCCAAGAAACTAGCCATACCCATTCCCAAGAAACTAGCCATAATCACTGTAAAGTAACGTAACGTAATTAGTAGCATTGCAGCTCTTTCCTTTGCCCACAAATAACATAAAGGAAATAAAGAATGAAAACGACTTGCGTGGGTAAATTCTAAATTACTAATACTCATGGCTAATGTTACGGTAGCATGTTCAAATGTGTCATAGGTTCGAATCCTGGTACTGAACGGAATTATGTTTCATGAATACTCACATGAGAATATGTTCATCTGACTGTGTAGAATCCCTAGAATATCAGGATTTGATTCAAAGCGAAAATAAAGTAAACCAAAATTACATGATATCGCGTCCCGTCACGGACTGAGGTTAGTAAGGGCATACACTCAGGGTAACGATTACATCTGCCAAAACAAGTCCTTCGCAAGAAGGCAACCGTCCTAGCCCTTAGTTGAAAAGGGAGTTCGTGACGTAAAACCGAATCCATCCCCTGAGTGATACTTGTCTCTTAATTCTCGTGTATAACTATATCATACGTAGCTTTATTTTTTTTTCAATTTGCGTTACTTCGCGTTTCGGAAAAATAGACTAAATAAATCGGAGCCAAAGGTCTGGGAAGTTTCTCTATTCGTATTCGCCTTTCGCGAAGTCAGGTATACGAGGGGGTTTTGGAAGGAAAACACAACCAGAACCCTAGTAATTGGTTTTCTGAGTATCCGTGGTTGTGGAACGAGTGAGAGTAAAATGGTGAATGAGTGTGTGCTTTGACTCGACCATCCCCATTACAAGAGGAATTACGGCCTTCGAATATATTAAATAGATTTTACTATGATCTCATACCATACAGTTGCGTTTTCGTTTTATGTCTAATTTTCATCCCCCATTCGAATGGAGGTGGGCACAAACAGAGTGGAGTTGGGAATTAATGATGGATGTCCTTCCTATTGACCCGCAGTGGGCTCGAACGTTAGTGTGTCACTTCCCAAGTCAAGTGCCCTAACCAATGAGCTACCGCGGTCCCCATCCCATACCGCGCAGTATTGCAGAATATTTACTATCCAGTAAACAAACAAATAAACAAACAAACTTTATTTCCATTTCAATACAATGGGTATTCGTCAGCCAGGGCAAGCCCCAACCCCCCACTGTGGTGTCCAACCACAGCAGTTCCTGCCAGTAAACAGCTTAAATTCTCGGTCTTGGACGGGAACCGATCTTTCGACCTCGTGAATGCGAAGCCAGCGCGTTACCACTGTACTAGCCAGCAGGTACTCAGTATTGCCATATACAATGCAATTGTACTCAAGTCAATCCAATCCTTTCTTTATACAATGAAACCAACTACAAGTGTTGTAAAGTTTACTCTGTAATTTCTGTACTCGTAGAGTAAATTATGCTTTTAAATCCCAATTTAGGATATTTTTTGTGAAATTTATTATAATATTACGTTAGGTCTGGTTGGGTTGGTGAGGGTAATCCTCCCCCCCCCGTTGAGAAACGCATTAATATGTGAAGTTATAAAGGTTTATTTTATACACTCCAAGTTAGCACACACACACACACACACACACACACACACACACACACACACACACACACACACACACACACACACACACACACACACACACACACACAAAAACTCTTGAAAATTAATATTAGGTTCGGTTAGGTTTTGTTAGTAAGGTTTCTTAATTTCTATTTACAAGGAATAAACAGATAACTGAAAATTTATTTATTTATTTATTTTTTATTTTTTTGCTGTTTTATAGTAGCGTCCGCGACAATGAGGCGTCAGGTCGAGGGCTCGCGCCCCGTCACGGTCTAAGGTTAGCAAGGGCATGCACTCAGGGTAACAATTACATCTGCCAAAACAAGTCCTTCGCAAGAAGGCGAACGTCCTAGCCCTTGATAGAAAAGGGAGTCCGTGACGTAAAACCGGAACAACAATAACATATATATTCTTCAGTATTCTTATTTTTATTAACTCTTTGGGGAGTGAAATAGAAAAATATATAGAATTTGTACTTAACTCTCATTACACAATATTCCCAAACACAAGTAGGTTTCTGTTCTAGAACAATTTGTGTTACCCTCCCCTAATATAATAATGGCGAAAACCATTCCCAAGAAACTAGCCATAATCACTGTAAAGTAACGTAACGTAATTAGTAGCATTGCAGCTCTTTCCTTTGCTCACAAATAAAATTTACCCACTTGCGTGGGTAAATTCTAAATTACTTATACTCACGTCTAATGTTACGGTAGCACGTTCAAATGAGTCATAGGTTCGAATCGTGGCACTGAACTGAATTATATTTCATGAATACTCACATGAGAATATGTTCATCTGACTGTGTAGATCCCTAGAGAATCAGGATTTGATTCAAAGCGAAAAGAAAGTAAACCAAAATTACATGATATCGCGCCCCGTCACGGACTGAGATTAGTAAGGGCATACACTCAGGGTAACGATTACATCTGCCAAAACAAGTCCTTCGCAAGAAGGCAACCGTCCTAGCCCTTAGTTGAATTACTCCTACATATCGTAGACTCAAATCAAAAGTAGCACCGTTTTAGTGTCACAATTAGTTCCCATTCAAATGGGGGGAGGACACAGACATGTTGCATATGGGGAATTAAACTAGTCTATTTGAAGTAAAGCAACTTCATGAAAGCATTTTGTTTTTATATGTTTCAATGTCGTATACTTCAATATCATTGACAGTAAACCATTTTCATTGTAAACTTTTAATTTTAGAAATAGTTAAAATCGTAAACCCAAATATAAGGCAGTGAATCATTACTGATGGAAACATTTCGTTCCAAAATGTCTTTCTAGATATCGTAAACTCTTGCCATTAGCAGTAAACAAAAAATAAGGGTTTTATTCTATTTCACTTGATTTATTTTTTAAGCAATGGTTAATTTATATTTCCCAGAGGAAATAAGAGTACAGAAAAATAAAATAATATATTAGCCCTCATGGGGCCTGAGAAAATGCTTCCACAGGAGAACAATAATTTCATGGCTGCCACAGACAAAGAAGATTGAAAAAGATTAAAAGTTTTTCGATGCATTTTCCGCATACAGAAAAGGTACGTGGATTTACCCACAAATGTATACAGTACCTTCAAGAGTCTTACAATAGCTTTACTGAGTTCGGCAACACCCTTTACAATCACTCATATCAAAATACTGAAGTTTTGTGTTGACACTATGATTATGATATCATGAAAATAATATCTTGGATATTACAGTACTTGTAATGAATTTGTCTGCACAAGTACAAGGGTGTACTCAGGCGGTTTTCCTAATGGTGAGCAAAACATATGCTCAATAATACAGATTATGTGAAATATTACGGGCAGTATCCGTCGAGTATTACTATGAGTGTAAAAAGGGGCATTTTGTATAAGTTGTCCTTTAAATAATCCGGTTTTTCATCACGAACTCCCTTTTCTATTAAGGGCTAAAACGATGTCCCCTTTCGGAGGCCCTTGGTTTTGGCAATGTAACCGCTAACCGGAGTGAATGCCCTTTCTAACCTCAGACGGTGGCGGGTCTCGAATCGACGACCAAATGAATCAAAGTTGCGTGCGCTACCACCCGGCCACGACGGCCACGTAGGTTATCCTTTAAATTCGTTTCTAAAATGAATGCGCGAATTCTACCCATCTAAAATACAATTATATATTGTGTCCATTTCTTTATTTTACATTTCCTGATCATAAGATGTTTCACTTTGAACTTGAAATTTGTTCCGGCTTTACGTCACGGACTCCCTTTTCTACCAAGGGCTAGGACGGTTGCTTTCTTGCGAAGGAGTTGTTTTGGCAGATGTAATCGTTACCCTGAGTGCATGCCCTTGCTAACCTCAGACCGTGACGGGGCGCGAACCCTCGACCTGACGCCTCAGAGTCGCGGACGCTACCGTTTGAGCCACGGTGACTACTCATTTTGAACTTGAAGTATAATTACTATCCAAGGTTTCCAAAAATCATCCATACATTATCCATGACGTTGTTTATCAAACTGGGCAATTAGTTTTGGGGGTCGACAATCTTTATAAGTCTGCTTGATCTATTCAACCACTGCCTGGAGATCATTGGATCCAAGTGAGTAGAGGGGGATTGGACCCCGGTTATATGGTAGGTATATAGTTCGCTGTGTGTTATCAATGTCCCTTGCCTTAGCCTTTCACTAGAAATTTTAACCATTAGTTATTTCTGTCCGTTACAGGAAGTCAACCTCGATATGTAGATATCCAATAATGTCCCATCTTACAGAGAAATTTTCTAAAGGCTTTTTTTTCATCTTTACTAAATTCTGAATTACATTGATTATTTCAAAGCAAGTATCGCAGTTTTTTTTTTACTAATGGATCAGATATCAAAAGATTGTAATATTGTTACCTTAATAACATAAACTTGTGGAAAAATAAGATTCTAAATAACTTTATCAACTCTGCGAGCGCATTAATGCACACATATACATGACCTCATTCCCCCTTGTAAGTGGGGTGACCTAGTCAGAAAACGTGCATTCACTACGATTCACACATACCTCAACTACTCTTCTTAAATCTTTGGGGATAAAGGGTTGTCACATCCCCCCCCCTTTCCGCACTGCTAAATACATTAAAACATTAATAAATTTTATGAAAAGATGAAAATGCACGACTATTTTTCATGCCCATTCATACATTCTACTCCAGATAAAGAGAAGAGATAATGACGTTGGTTGGCACTAGGATAAGTATTTAGACGCAAAATGTTATGGGAATTTTATTAGCCAAAATAGAATCATCCTTGAAATAATTGCATATTAGACTTTTTGGACCCAAATATCTATATTGCATTTCTTTCCTTAATAAAAATATCATCACGTTAATATAATGGTTACCCCACCAGTGGATTCGGTTTTACGTCACGAACTCCTTTTTCTACTAAGGGCAAGGACGGTTTCCTTCTTGCTAAGGACTTGTTTTATCAGAGGTAATCGTTATCCTGAGTGTATGCCCTTACTAACCTCAGTCCGTGACGGGGCGCGAACCCTTGACCTGCCGCCTCAGAGTCTCGGACGCTACCATTTAGCCACGGAGACTACAATGGTTACCCCACCAGTGTCGTATAGATATTCCATACACTACAGGCCAAGGTCTCTCTCATGCAATGTGATAATAGATATGCGAAGATACTTGACACAATTTATTTATAAGTTACATTTTTATCTCTAAGCCTCAATGCCTCCGTCCCCTTAACGTAATGTTATTTGTATGGGCGCCAACAATACTCTAACTTTTCCCGCTCGTGTCTGACCTTTTTTATAAGCATTGATGAACGAAATGAGTTCAACCTACACAGAGTTTGGCTGACATTAAAATAAAGAACTGCCTACGAACGTAAGATGTTGTAAACTTATATTTTCAATGAACAAATGTAAATGGAAAAAGAAAAGGCTTAATTGATATATATATATATATATATATATATATATATATATATATATATATATATATATATATATATATATATATATATATATATATATATATAAATATATATAAAATATATTAATATATTTATATTTGCTATAGAAAGAAAGAGAGAAAGAAAGAAAGCTGGACGGACAGACAGACAGACAAACAGACAGACAGACAGAAAGAAAGAAAAAAGAGAAAGAAAGAAATAATATATAAAAGAAAGAAAGAAAAAAAGCAAGAGAGAGAGAGAGAGAGAGAGAGAGAGAGAGAGAGAGAGAGAGAGAGAGAGAGAGAGAGGGGAAAAGCAAAAATAATTATGAAATTTAAAAAAAAAAATAACCACTACTTGACTTAATAATCAAAAAGACTTATCAAATTATCTTTATCAAATAACTGTCAAATATAGTGCAAAAACTAAATGTCTGTTAAATATAGAACCTGAGGAAAAGAAAGAAGAATTATTCCCAGTTCACAGACAGGAAAGACAAGGTCAAAGGGTGGGAATTCGGCCAAAAGGAACCCATATCCAAACTATAGGCTTCTCTCTCTCTCTCTCTCTCTCTCTCTCTCTCTCTCTCTCTCTCTCTCTCTCTCTCTCTCTCTCTCTCTCTCTCTCTCTCTCTGAGTGTGTCCCGCCAT
>JAXCGZ010018201.1:7500-23245 GCA_037179515.1 Halocaridina rubra | reverse complement strand
ACCAGTTTTCCTTGACCAGCATAGTTTTGCAAAACTTATGGAGAAAACTACTAAGGAAAACATATCTCTCTTCACTTGGAATCCTTCAACTTTTTTGTCAGTGAGGCAAACATGGCTTCAGAGAAGGAAGATCAACAGTAAACAAAACTTATTAGAATTTTTATGATGAGGTAAGCCAAAATCTTACAGGAAAGAGAGGGGCTGGGGCAGATTGCATATTCCTAGACTTCCAGAAAAGCGTTTTGACACTGTTTCCACATGGGAGACTTATTAGGAAGCTGCAATCAATGGCTAGAATAGGTGGAAAATGTCTTGGAATGGATAAAAAACTTACTTAGAAGGAAGGGAAACAGAGGGTTAGAGTAAGGACACTCAGTGTCCTGAATGGAGAAGAGTTAGTAGTGGAGTTTCCACAGGGTTTCAGTTTTTAGGGGCCACTTTTTGTTCCTTGTATATGTAAATGACCTACCAGAGTCTGTAAAATTCATTCATGAATATGTTTTGCAGATGATGCAAAGATTGTGAAGAAAGTAAAAAAACGAGAAACAATGGTAGAGAAACTTCAGGAGGATCTAAATAATCTGCATGAGTGGTCAGAAAAAGTGGCTAATGAAAATTCAATACCTCAAAAATGTAAGGTAATGAGAATGGGTACAAGTGCAAGAAGGCCCCAAGCTTGGACTACTCGGTGGCTGGAGTACAACTTCAAGAGACAGAAAAATGAGAGAGATCTAGGAGTAAAACATACTGGCAGATTTTGTCTCCAGAAAATACATATAAATGGCGTAGTAAGGGCAGCATATGCATTCTTATCAAATGTAAGGGTAGCCTTCAGGCACATGGACAAGGAAATGTTCAGAAATATTTATGTAAACCTATGTGAGGCCAAAAACTCGAATATGCAGCCCCCCTTTTGGAATCCGCACTTGAAAAAAGCACATAGCTAAGCTTGAAAAAAGTTCAAAGGACATGCCACGAAAACTGGTGCCAGAAAATACGCAATCTCGGTTATGATGAGAGGCTGAGGGAATTAGACTTGCCATCACTCGAAGCTAGAAGAGTAAGGGGGGGATATGGTGGACAGTCCTTTAAATTCCTTCATGGTTATGATAGAGTGGATAGGGATCGATATTTTCGATATGGCTGGCTCTAGAAACTAGAGGTCATAGTTTTGAAGCTTCGTAAGAAAAACTTGTTTTGCAGGATGTAAGGAAATACTTTTTTCAGTGTAAGAGTAGTTGATAATTGGAATTCGCTAAGCGAGGAGGTAGTTAATGCTATCTCAATCCATAGTTTTTAAGGGACAGGTATGATAAGTATCACTAAGTCTAAAAAATGGAAACCGATCAGGAGACGGGAAGATACGAGCTTTGGGCTCTTTTCCCGTAAAACACAATTAGGTAATCACAATTAGGTAATCACACATACAACACATCAGTATACATATACACATTTATATTAACTAGTTAGTTAGTTTTGATACACGAAAAAATTGAATAATAAAAGAAAAAAAAATTACCAAATACCCACCTGTCAACAGTACTGAGTTAAGTTGCCAAGTAGTACAGCAGTCCTATTTTTCTTCATTTTTTTTTTGCTTTTCTTTTAGCTTTCTCTTTTGCTATTTTTGTTATTTTGTATATATATTGAGTTAAATGTAAAGTCTAAATCCCGTGATAACATATCTTGGTTAGCAAGTCAGTTTTATCAGTTAGGAAGAATATATAACAGAAAACAGGTGGGTGCCACCTCGAACACAAAATTCGAATTTTTCCTTCAGGTTTGACTTTTGTTTTTCTTTTTTCTTTTTTATACTTAAATTACCATGGTCAAGTTTTTTAAGTTAAGATGTGTGTTACCAGAAAGGAGACAAACTGAGTCACTAAATAGCACTTATATGGAGATATAAAAAATTCTGTGTGAAGGTAAATTAGAAGTTTTTTCTCTTTTCTTTTTTTTTTTCCTCTTTCTCGTCTTCTTTCTATATTCTGTGAGAGGGAGAACATAAAAAATGAAGCCATCTCTGTCCCAAAACCTCTCCCACCCATGGGTCGGGAGAAGGGGTAGTCATCAGAGGACTTAAACAGAGAATCAAGAAGTTAGAGGAAATGGTTTACAAGCCTTGATGATAAAAATTCGGAATATGGATGGAGAAATGAAAGAGAATGAAAACACTCAGAGAACAAATAAGATCTTTGGAGGAAGCAAATAAAGCACAAGGGCAGGAGAGAAAGGAACTAGAAAAAAAGAATAAAGAAGCTGGAAGGGGAAAAAGAGTCAACTAGAATCTAGAATTTCTAAACAAGAAGATAAAAAACAAACAGCTAAATGACAACCTAAAGGAATTAGATGTTAGTTCACTGCTCTCTTCTGAGAGAGGACGAGATTGCTGCTTGGAATGTTCAGATTAAGGAAAACATTGAACAGTTCAGAAAAGAGTTTCCAGGAGCTGAATATGGAAAAATGATGCCATGAAAAACGTCCTTTGCTGATGCACTAAAGGGGAATGTGGCAGTAAAAAGAGGCTGTAAAGGTGGTGGCACTGGAAAAACATACAAACAGTTGACTATAAAGAGACAGTAATCGAAAAAAATGAAAGACGTTGTGATGGAAAGGGCAAACCCACTCATCAGACAGGCACTTGATAAGGAGAAGACAGTGGTAATCTCAGGCATAAGTGAATCCCAGGAGCCAACATGGCAGGGGAGACTTGAAGAAAATAAAGCTAACGTTGTAGACCTGATAAGAAAGCTTGGAGTAGTATGTGGTCCTGAGGATATTGTAAACATACACCAACTAGGTAAATATTCGAGGGAAGGAAAGCCGAGACCAACAAAAGTAACCTTTGAGAGAGGGGGAGACATGTAGGGAAATATTGTTGAGAAAAAAAAGTCTAAAAGACCTTCAAGAATGCAAAGAAGTGTTCATTAGACGATACAGAACACAGGAAGAGATGGGAAAGATCAAAAACTTGTTGCAAGAGGCAAGAAGGTTAAATGATGAAAGAAATGAAGAAGAGAAGAAAAAATTTTTCGTTACAGAATACTTCCAGACAAAGGGGAGATAAAGAAGATAATGACAGAAGATCAGGGGATGGGGCCTCATTAAGATTGTTATACACAAATGCTGATGGATTAGCTGGTAAGGCAGTAGAATTAAAAGATAGGATTCACAACAGTAAGGCAGATATAGTAGCAATTACAGAGACTAAGTTGAGTGAGGACATAAAACAGTGTCACAGTTTTTTCCTAAGGGCTTCAGAATACTAAGGGTCGAAAGATCTGAGAGGACTGGTGGAGGGATAGCACTGCTCATAAGTGAGAGGATTCAAGTTGAAGAAATAAACTTGGCTATAGAAAGTGAGTTCAGGGAATTTCTTGTTGCTCGCATAAATACTGGGTCAGAGAGCATTATAATAACTGTTGTATACAACCCACCAAGGAACCAAAATAGGCTTGAAATTTATGAGGAAAGTCATATAGGTACGATTGAAGTCATAAACTCAGTTGTTAACATGGCGCGGGAGAAAAAAATGTAGGATTTTGATTATGGGAGACTTTAATCATAAAGAGATAGATTGGATAAATCTTGACCCACACAGTGGTGAGGACTCATTTGGGGCAAGATTCCTAGATTGCGTACAAGGGAATTTCCTACACCAACATGTAATGGAACCAACAAGAGCCAGGGGTGGGGATGAGCCATCACTACTTGATCTGGTGTTCACAGATAATGTGTTGGATATTGAAAATATTGAGTATGAACCACCAATTGGAAAGAGTGACCACTGTGTGTTGTTGATGGAGTATATCATTGAAGACATTCTTCCTGAGAGTAGAGGCACTGAGGACATGAGGAGGAACTATCCGAAAGGAGATTACATCAAAATGAATGAGCTTTTTGCAGTTATTGACTGGAGAACCTTATTTTACAACAAATCTGTACAAGAAATGTATGACATCTTTTGTGAGAAATATGGGAAGATAGTAGATTGCTGCATACCTGTCACCAAAGTAGGTGTAATTCATGCCAGAGAGAAATGGTTCGATAATGGGTGTAAAAGAGCTAAGGAGTGGAGAGACAAATGCTGGAAAAGGTATAGGAGGAGAAAAAACATAAATGCCTGGCAAACCTACAAAAGAGCAAGAAATGACTACCTAAGTAAAAGGAGAGAGGCAGAGAGAGATTATGAGAGGGACATCACCAGGAAGGCTAAAGAAAATCCCAAGCTTTTCCACAGCTTTATCAGAGGAAAACTGAAGGTAAAAGAACAGGTTTTAAGGCTAAAGAGAGCGGATGGAAGCATCACTGAGACGGACGAAGAGATCTGCAAAGAATTGAACAAGGAGTTTCAGTCAGTATTTACAGTAGAAAATACCCCACCCCCTCAGATTGCAGTGATAGAAGCTCAAGGGCCGGTATTAGAGAACATCAACCTTACAGCCACAGAGGTATGCAAAGCGCTGATGGATTTAGATGTTCATAAAGCTACAGGTCCTGATGACATATCCCCTCATGTGCTTAAAAAATGCGCAAACACAATATCAGTGGCACTAAGTATCATATTTAAGGAGTCACTGGAGTCGGGGGAGATTCCAAGATGCTGGAAACAAGCAAATGTGATACCTATCTTCAAAAAGGGAAGGAGGGATATGGCTCTGAACTATAGACCAGTTTCCTTGACCAGCATAGTTTGCAAAGTTATGGAGAAACTACTAAGGAAACATATCTCTCTTCACTTGGAATCCTTCAACTTTTTGTCAGTGAGGCAACATGGCTTCAGAGAAGGAAGATCAACAGTAACAAACTTATTAGAATTTTATGATGAGGTAAGCCAAATCTTACAGGAAAGAGAGGGCTGGGCAGATTGCATATTCCTAGACTTCCAGAAAGCGTTTGACACTGTTCCACATGGGAGACTTATTAGGAAGCTGCAATCAATGGCTAGAATAGGTGGAAATGTCTTGGAATGGATAAAAACTTACTTAGAAGGAAGGGAACAGAGGGTTAGAGTAAGACACTCAGTGTCTGAATGGAGAAGAGTTAGTAGTGGAGTTCCACAGGGTTCAGTTTTAGGGCCACTTTTGTTCCTTGTATATGTAAATGACCTACCAGAGTGTGTAAATTCATTCATGAATATGTTTGCAGATGATGCAAAGATTGTGAAGAAAGTAAAAAACGAGAACAATGGTAGAGAACTTCAGGAGGATCTAAATAATCTGCATGAGTGGTCAGAAAAGTGGCTAATGAAATTCAATACCTCAAAATGTAAGGTAATGAGAATGGGTACAAGTGCAAGAAGGCCCAAGCTTGACTACTCGGTGGCTGGAGTACAACTTCAAGAGACAGAAAATGAGAGAGATCTAGGAGTAAACATACTGGCAGATTTGTCTCCAGAAATACATATAAATGGCGTAGTAAGGGCAGCATATGCATTCTTACCAAATGTAAGGGTAGCCTTCAGGCACATGGACAAGGAAATGTTCAGAAATATTTATGTAATCTATGTGAGGCCAAAACTCGAATATGCAGCCCCCTTTTGGAATCCACACTTGAAAAAGCACATAGTTAAGCTTGAAAAAGTTCAAAGACATGCCACGAAACTGGTGCCAGAAATACGCAATCTCGGTTATGATGAGAGGCTGAGGGAATTAGACTTGCCATCACTCGAAGCTAGAAGAGTAAGGGGGGATATGGTGACAGTCTTTAAATTCCTTCATGGTTATGATAGAGTGGATAGGGATCGATATTTCGATATGGCTGGTTCTAGAACTAGAGGTCATAGTTTGAAGCTTGGTAAGAAAACTTGTTTGCAGGATGTAAGGAAATACTTTTTCAGTGTAAGAGTAGTTGATAATTGGAATTGGCTAAGCGAGGAGGTAGTTAATGCTATCTCAATCCATAGTTTTAAGGACAGGTATGATAAGTACCACTAAGTCTAAAAATGGAACCGATGAGGAGACGGGAAGATACGAGCTTTGGGCTCTTTCCCGTAAACACAATTAGGTAATCACAATTAGGTAATCACACACACACACACACACACACACACACACACACACGCACACACACACACACACACACATATATATATATATATATATATATATATATATATATATATATATATATATATATATATATATATATATATATATATTTTTTTTTTTTTTTTTCCCCTGCGTGTCGTAACAGTCGACTAAATGAGACTGAGCGAAAATACGGAGAATTCCTGCTATGTAAGTTCTCTTTATTATTTTATTGTTTGTTATTGTTGTTACTATTGTCAGCATTTCTTGTATTATTGTTTTATTTAGAATTATTACCAATATTATTTGTATTATTACTAGCAATAGTCTCATCTTTGCCAATATTTGTATATGTATTTTTCAATTTTGTTCATTATCTTACACACTTTTCATTCTTTATATGCACTAGTGTGTGTAAATATGTGTGCATGTATATATATTTATATGTATATGGTTATGTATGTGCATATGTATGTCTATGCATATATATTTTTATTTATATATGTATATGTTTGTGTATGTACATGTATATGGCTATGTGTGTACATGTGTTTGTATACGTATGTATAATTATGTGCATATTTGTATATATTAATATTAATATTACTATTTTTTTTTACATTATTCTTGTCATTTCTTCTGTTTTGTTTGTGTGATTTTGAGCTCATTGGTCCTTTGCTCTTTTATATTAAAGGGATTATCTACTTACCGATCTATGATCGTAAGTAGAGCTTAACATATTCTATTGTTAATGACATATTAATGATTTTATCGGTTTTCTTTAATAGAGGGTATTATTTCTTTTGTAGTAGACCTGTCTACTATCTTTAATTTTTAATTTCCTCAGGTCTCCTGAGTCCTTTTTGTTTTTACTCCCTATGTCATTGTTATTTTACATTCACTTGATATATAGTGTTATTTTTTCTATGTGTTGTTTTACTGATGGGCTTTTTTACCATTTAGTGCTGTATGCTAACAGTTTGTGCTTACTCATATATATATATATATATATATATATATATATATATATATATATATATATATATATATATATATATATATATATATATATATATATATATATATATATATATATATATATATATATATATATATATATATATATATATATATATATATATATATATTAACCAATTAAGCACATTACATATGTGAAAACATGAATCATTTTATATATATATATATATATATATATATATATATATATATATATATATATATATATATATATATATATATATATATATATATATATATATGTGTGTGTGTGTGTGTGTGTGTGTGTGTGTGTGTGTGTGTGTGTGTGTGTGTGTGTGTGTGTGTGTGTGTGTGTGTGTGTGTGTGTGTGTGTGTGTGTGTGTGTGTTTGTGTGTGTGTATGTATTTGTATATATATAAATGATAAAGAAGGCATTTCTATGGATATGTGATATATGAGAACGCATCAAAGACTACCGCCTGAGTTACACAAGTCTCAACAGACCTATACAAAAATATCCCTGTCGCAGATCATATTAGAGAGATGCGTTTCCCTTCGAGGTATCAATGCTTCTCTCCAGAAGTAGCTTTTCCATACCTTCGTTTTTTCAATGATGAAGTTTTAACCAGTGCTTTATTCGACTGTCTAACGATAGAGGTTTGCAGCCTTCGAAAGCTTACATTGCTAAGTCTTCAAAAATTAATTCTGGAGAAGAGCATTGTTTCCCGATGGGAGACGTTTCTCTCTAATGCACCCTTGAACAGGGATATTTTGGGCAAGGTGTATTCATGCAGTTCTCTTTGTGGAATCTTCCCTCATGGAAATGAAGGACAATCTCAATTTATGTAGGGGGCAATGGACCCCTGACGTAATCAATAAAACTTTTCTGAAGCACAGCCTCATCGAAGTCATTCCGCAAGATAAACCCCCCAACCATATTATAGTTTTTGTTATGAAATTATTCAGTTTTAATATGTTGTTGTAATATTTTAAATTTTCATTATTTTTCTTGTCTTTGATATTATATTTATCACTATTTTTAGTATTACTTTACTATTATCATTATTTTCATTATTATTGCTGTTGTTATTGTTATTATGAACATTATTATTGTTTTGTGTGTGTGTGTGTAGAGAGAGAGAGAGAGAGAGAGAGAGAGAGAGAGAGAGAGAGAGAGAGAGAGAGAGAGAGAGAGAGAGAGAGAGAGAGAGAGAGAGAGAGAGAGAGAGAGAGAGAGAGAGAGAGAGAGAGATATGAAAATCGAAATACTCTCAAAAATTGACAAACTTTCTGTACCAACCGTCAAAGTCTAGCGAATCTTTACCTCAAAGTCTAGCAAATCTTTACCTCAAATTCTAGCGAATCTCCCCATAAATTCTGCAAAAGAAATATATTCAAAGTTTTTCCAAGCAAAAGAACCGAATTTCCTTGTGATACTAAAAGAGGGATTTAGACGTATCTGCTGAGAAGGAATTGAAAAAAAGATATTCATGGGATATCACAGACAGAAATAGCACAGAGAGAAGTCTTCGATGTCGCAACAATATTCGCTAAGAAATTTAAATATAAGATATTATGTCGTTCTCTCATACTCCTTGAAGGGGGCGACTGAAAAACACTATCTGTGTTCTCATGGAAGTCCCCCTAAATGGGGTGGAGCAAAAGGAATGGGATCTCCCTAATGGTAAAGTCCTCTAGCTAGAAGCTTAGTCATACGAGGGGGATCAGGTGGAAAACTCCAACTAGAACCTGAGTAAGCTTTGACTCAGGTATACCCCCCTTACAAGCGGGATTATATACCCCCTCACAAGCGGGATTACATATCCCCCTTACAAGTGGGATTACGTATAGACAATGGGATTATATTTAGTTGCGAATCGAATCTACTCATATTTACAAGTTTTTTTTTTTTATCGCCTTCATGTAGTAGGTTGACCCATGGAATCGACCGCCCGTTTCAGTACTACAGCTGCAGGGTCTTGTGGACTTAAGACTGTCCAGGACATTTCGATGTTAAGTCTTCCTTCAGCTACGGTTCTCTTTCCATGATTACATTACCACCGAATATTCTTGGATATTCGTTATGCATGTCTAATTATCTCTTCACATCTGACAAGTCACAATACTCCCCATCTCTGTTTCTCTATGTTTTCTTCAAACTTAGGCCCGATGACGGTAGATTTTTTTTTTTGGTCCGTCCTGGTGTCACAATCATAAAAAAGAAGAAGAAATAATTGTGTGTACAAGCGCTGATATGACAGTATTTCCTATATACAAATAAAGTCCTTTAGGTTAAGTGTAAGTTACAAGATATGCGGATCTTGTAAAGATAAATAACTCCATTAATAGTATGCAATGGTACACACTAACTTGGAATGTTTATTATGGTACTTATTTAGAATGTTTATATTCTTCTTATTTTTCCTTTGGTAAGGAAGTTTTTATTAACTCTCTACAAGGTATAGGCTGCGATTATCTGTTTTATTTTATTTGTTTTTATAGTTATTTATTTAAGAAAGATACTAATAGTTATTCATTTAATAAAAGTTTTGAATTTTTTCTTTAGCTTTATAAGGTATTTTTCTCAGCATTTAACTCGAATATATTTGTTAAAGACGGTCAAAGGCATTGTTAGATTTTTTTTTTTTTACAAAATATCCATTTGGGCTTACTCATCTTTTTTTTTTTTTTTTTTTTTTTTTTTTTACAAAATATCCATTTGGGTTTACTCATCTTTTTATTTATTTTTTTTTTTTTTTACAAAATATCCATTTGGGCTTACTCATCTTTACAAAGTATTTTATGAAGATCTACTTTTTCTAAGTATGCAAAGAAATCCAGCAGTCTGTGGATCAATCCAGCTCAGCTGGGTACTGGTGCCAGACCCAGATGCATGGAAAGTGCTTAGTCAGGAAGAGTACCCCCCTTAAGGTCGGTTTACACGGTCAAACGGTTCGTCGAACGCCGTTCGACAGACAAGTGTTTGAAGTGATGTTCGAACGTGTGAACGGGGTATTTGGTTGTCGTTCTGTTCGACAACCAAATACCCCGTTCACACGTTCGAACATCACTTCAAACACTTGTCTATCGAACCGCGTTCGACGAACCGCTTGACCGTGTAACCATACATACATACATATACCTTGGCTGTTTCCCCCTTTAATTGGGGGGTAGCCGACATCAAAAAAGGAAAGCACTTTGGGGAGAAGTTATTCTCCCCTCTACTCCCCTTCTTCTTTGACGTCTCACAGGAGGTTGGTACAAGGGGGGGGATTCCTAGTCCCCCCGCCCCGTCCACTTTTAGTCGCCTTTTACGACACGCAGGGAATAAACCCCCCTTAAATATCTAAGCCAAAACCAAACACTTACTTTTAAGGGGCTACTAATAAACACTTACCTTAATGAAACACCGGGCCCCCCCAAAAAGAAACTATGTTTATATAAAGTCTTCTAAGTTTATTTTATGGTATTGTTTCTCTTTGAGAAATAGTAGTCTCCGTGGCTAAATGGTAGCGTCCGCGACTTTGAGGCGTCAGGTCGAAGGTTCGCGCCCCGTCACTGTCTGAGGTTAGCAAGGGCATGCACTCAGAGTAACGATTACATCTGCCAAAACAAGTCCTTCGCAAGAAGGCAACCGTCCTAGCCCTTGGTAGAAAAGGGAGTCCGTGACGTAAAACCGGAACGAACTCCTCTTTGAGAAATATCTGGAACAAAAGTAGGAGTTTAATGTTTCTTTCCTTGGCAAGAGAGTATTGTATGTCAATATATTGATCCTCAGCATCGCACACTTTATTATTATTATCTGTTACTTAATTTCTAAATGTAATATTTG
This sequence comes from Halocaridina rubra, assembly GCA_037179515.1. Lineage (NCBI taxonomy): Eukaryota > Metazoa > Arthropoda > Malacostraca > Decapoda > Atyidae > Halocaridina > Halocaridina rubra. Next base: position 12,385 of record JAXCGZ010018201.1, on the reverse strand, counting down.
AGGGTTACAACCGTCCTAGCCCTTGGTAGATAAGGGAGTCCGTGACGTAAACTGGAACTCATTTTACGAGATAACAACTTAAAGTGATTATTTCACTGTTTCATGGAAATGTCATAACCAAACATAGAATAAAAAACATGACCAAAAAAAAAAAGGACTTAACGAAAAAGAGAAGCTAAGCTTGCGAAGCCTATCTTTATATTATTAGTCATCTTGGCAATAATAGTGGATCAAGTCTATATTATCCTGCTTTTCGTAATTTTCTTTTGAAATTTCATTTCTAAATATAGAATGTTAGAAATTAGAAAAAAATCCTTGGTAGAAAGTCCAAGTTTACAAAATTTTGGATAAAAATATTCCATCCTGCTCTTCGTTGTTTTTGGAAATGTCACGACCAAATACAGAACTGGAAGAAATTTTTGGGAGGTTTTCCAGTTCCTTAACATTCATGGAAAAATCCACTGAAATGTTAGCAGATTTTTTTTTTTTTTAAATTCAAGCTTTTCAATCTGATTTTTCCATGAGGTTCTAGAGTTCCCTCCTAGTAAAATGTCTTGTTCATATCGTTGAAACGTTCTTTGCTTTGCTGAATGAATCTCAGCAAGTCCTCTATTCTTTTTTCCTAGTAAACACGGCTTGAGATCTGTAATGTCGTGTTCCTTATTAAAACAAAAGTTTGTTTTAGACGATCTCATGTGTCTAAATAAAAACAAAACAAACTTTTGTCTATTAACCATTCGGTGTTAGATTTAAGTATATTACTTTCAAATCAAAACTCAAATTAGGCTATTTCATTTTCCATACCAAGATAAATTTTTTTTCTTATGTTCTTTCTGCTCCCTCTCTTATCTGCTTCGAAAGTCTTGATTCTTCGCGGAGGGAAAATATGAAGGAGGGAGGAGTCTCAGGACCCTCTATTCTCCCATTTACTCAACCTATTTCGACTGGCAGAGGATCATGGAGGAGGTATTCTTGTCTACCGCTCCAGGAAAAAGTAAAATAAACTCCTGAGTAAGAGAGAAATAGCGGGTGAACTTTTTGCTGATAAAAATATTGCTTTAGAACATAAAGTGCATTTTAAAGCTTGCCTTATTCAGAATAGAGTGAGAAACTAAATTGGTGTGTATAAAAATAGAGATATATTTCGATGCATAATATGTTTGCTAATGCTAATAGAGAACTGAAGTTTCAGTTATCTGTCTCACCATAGTAAAAGAAAAAGATTCACATCATCACCTATATTGGGTTCTATGTCCAGTTCACTGGAGAGGAAAACTACATTTAAAGGCTTGCATTATTCGGAATAAAGTACGACATTGTATAAACACAACTGAATATAGAAAGTTGAAGTATAATTCGTTTGTTTTTATTATTATTATTATTATTATTATTATTATTATTATTATTATTATTATTATTATTATTATTATTATTATTATTATTATTATTATTATTATTATTATTATTATTATTATTATTATTATTATTATTATTATAATTATTATTATTATTATTATTATTATTATTATTATTATCATTATTATTATTATTATTATTATTATTATTATTATTATTATTATTATTATTATTATTATTATTATTATTATTATTATTATTATTATTATTATTATTATTATTATTATCATTATTATTATTACTATTATTATTATTATAATTATTATTATTATTATTATTATTATTATTATTATTATTATTATTATTATTATTATTATTATTATTATTATTATTATTATTATTATTATCATTATTATTAAATTGAAGGGTAGAATCGTCGCTACGAACGTGAAGAAAAGAGAAGGATGAGGACTGTAGAAGATCGTTGATGAAGAGGAAGAATAGAGCAGGTGAAAGAATAGAGCCCTGTGGAACACCACTGGTAATAGGGCTTGGGCTAGATGTTGCGCCATCAGCAACCACATATATATAATGGTTAGAAAGATAACTGGAAATCAGAGCACAAAGAGAAGGGGGTAAAGCCATAAACAAGGAGTTTGGCCAACAGAGCGTTGTGCCTAACTCTGTCAAAAACCATAGAGATATCAAGGGTGGCGACAAAGCATTCCCCATATTTCCTCAGAGAAGATGACCATGCATGAGTAAGATAGGACATGAGGTCACCAGTGGATCTTTCCTTGCTGAAGCCATACTGGTGACTGGAGATAAGTGAGATAGATTCAAGACGCTTCAAGAAGTAAGAGTCCTGCAAAGTTTCGAATACTTTAGTGATAGCAATAGGTAGGTAGTTTGAAGAAATAGAGCGGTCACCCTTCTTAGGGACAGAGAATGCTTCCAAAATGAAGGATAGATACTGGTTGAAAGAATGAGGCTAAAAAGACTTAAAAGCAAGCGGGTCAGTTCATCTGCAGACTCTTAAAGGAACCTTGCAGGGACCAGATGCCTTGTTCATCTTAAGCGAGCAAAGAACCTTATGACCTTTGCATGAAGGATGGATAAGAAAGGTCATAGGGTTAGAGAGCGGTAAAGAATGAGGGACAGGTGCACTAGAATCATTTATGGAAGAGTTGGGAGAAAAATGAAAGCCTAAGAGAGTGGCTTTTTCAGTGGAAGAGCAAGCTATAGATCCATCTGAATGGATGAGAGGGGAAATCTGGAGTTACAGTAGTTTCTGGAGAGGTTTTTGGCTAAGGACCATAAACATTTATCAGTGGGAGAGGAGTTAAAATCATCAACTTTCCCTCTATAAAGAAAGCTTTAGATCTTCGAATCTGAGCAGTACAGTGATTCCTAGCTGTAATAAAAGTAGAATGAGCTTAATTAGAAGGAGAGGTTTGATACAACTGATGTGCAATATCCCTGGTCTGAATAGTCATGGAGCAGGAACGGTCAAACAGAGGGCTAGAGGGAGAAAAAGTTTTCACAGAATAGGGGGTGAACACCTCCATACCCGAGGATAAGATCTCAGTAACCTTTGGGGCTACCTGATTGGGTTTGTAGGACTGAAAGCAGAAGTCATCCCTTGGAAAGTCAATGAGGAAGTTATGCAAAGCCTCACATTGGTTACACTCAAAGTGTCAAAGGCGGCACTGAGTAGGAGGAATTTATGGAGGGGAGCAAAAATGGAAGAAATTGAGATCACAGAATGGTCAGATTTACCAAGAGGGGTAAACACACAATATGATTTGTTTTTGAAGGATTAGAAGTAACAAAGAGGTAGAGTGTTGTCTGTATGTTTGTGGCAATTGGGAGCACGAGTAGTATGTTTGATAATCTGCTCCAGATAGTGAATAATAAAAAAAGCAAGGAGCTTACTTCATCCCATATCAGTGTGAGAAGAATTAAGCCACTCAATGTGGTGTACACTGAAGTCCCCAATATAGAGACCTTCAGCATGTGGGTGTGAAGATGGCAAGAACTCATGACAAGAGGACAGATATTCAAATAAGGACACAAAGTCAGTGGAGTTTGGAGAGCAGTAGCAGAAGTAAAGGTATATAATGGTAGTGGAGAGATAGATATTCAGCCATAGAACATCAAAGTCAGTAGATTCAATGTCCATGAGCCTCGCAATAGGAGTGTTAATGTTGCAATAGGCACAAACCCCACCTTTGGAACGAAAACGAGAATACAGATTATAGTGAGAGATTTGAAATGGGTCAGTGGAAGCATGGCTAGACAGCTGGGTTTCAGAGAGAAGGAGGAGGTTACGGAGACATGTATCCAGGTGCAGATCCATAGATGAAAGATTAGAGTTCCGACCACGAATGTTAGAAAAGTGAAGAGTTAATGAAGCAGATCAATCAAGAGGTGTAAGATTAAGGGCAGAAACATTACTACCATCTAGTGTGTCTACGCTCACGCCAATAGTGTAGTCAACAAAATCCCGGTGATTCTTAGCACCCATCTATGCCGGGTTCTGGAGGCCATAAGCTGTAGACCTTCCTTAAATATAGCTAAAATTAGGAGAAAAAGAGGAAATGAAACAGATATGGGGAGTGTTGTGCTCGTCAAATGTAATGGGATAAAGCGAGATGTGTTACGATTACGTCAGAATATTCGGTGTAGATGTAGGCATGAGGATCGAACCGTACCTAAAGGAAGACTTAACATGGAGCTCCCTGGACTAGTCTTAGTTGAATCCGTAATATCTTCAGTTGTAGTATTTCAACTTGCGGCTGTGCCATGGCCAACGTGCTAACATAATACTTCATAACTGCTAGTCCGATTTTACTATGGTAATTTCTCTTAACATATTAACTTTCTATTCATGCAAATTCTGTCACACTTTGCTAAATGTTGGTCGATTCAGTCGAATACAACTTATAAGATATTCATTCAAATACATAAAAAAAAAATCACCACCAAGAGTAACTCTTGGACGGTACCTTATGCTTTATAAATATATATATATATTTATTTATTTATTTATTTATTTTTATTCATTTTTACTTATAATTTAATAAACTTACTTATTTTCTCATTCTCTATATTTGTATCGTACTCTTACTGCTTTATTCACTTATATATCTATTCACGTAATTATTGTAATTCCTTTATTAATTTTTCATTTTTATGTTCATTACCTATAGCTGCAGTAAGATTCTATGCACAGTTTTCTTTTAGTAATCAATTTCTTTTATATTAAACCAGTGATAGTGTACAGGGAAGGGGACGTGTGCAGGCAGGCGCTCCTTCTGATATGTAAATACTAGACTCAACATTATGTAGTATTCAATCCTTATATATTAAGAGTATATCCAGTATTAAAATGTATATACACATACACATCTCTATGATTTATGATTCATCTTTGAATGCACACATGAAGCTCATGAGACTATTACAAATTTTTCATTTGTGTATACACGATGCTAAAACTATAATCAAATTAATTTTATTTTATATA
>JAXCGZ010018201.1:0-2500 GCA_037179515.1 Halocaridina rubra | reverse complement strand
GGACCCGAATCCTGGTGTGCTCTCCTTCATAGTGGCTTCCACGTAATGGTCACCAAGTTAGAGAGAGAGAGAGAGAGAGAGAGAGAGAGGAGAGAGAGAGAGAGAGAGAGAGAGAGAGAGAGAGAGAGAGGAACAATTGTCTGAAGTTAAGAATGATAAGTAAACGAAATAGAGAGAGAGAGAGAGAGAGAGAGAGAGAGAGAGAGAGAGAGAGAGAGAGAGAGAGAGAGAGAGAGAGAGAGAGAGAGAGAGAGAGAGAGAGAGAGAGAGAGAGAGAGAGAGAGAGAGAGAGAGAGAGTCAAAGTCAAAAACTTTATTCCATCAAAAATGGCTATTACATGATAATTAATCTAATTACAAATTGCAATGTAAAATGTCAAAATAAAACTAATGAAATTTGCAAAGCACAAAATCACAAAATTTACACATGATAATTAATCTAATTACAAATTACAATGTAAAATGTCAAAATAAAACTAATGAAATTTGCAAAGCACAAAATCAAAAAATTTACACATTAAAATATGCATACATACACTTCGTTTACCCAATGGGAGGATAATAATGAGACTAAAATCACTTATTAAGTAGGTGATTTAAAAGATGAGATTTAAGTGAGGGTAATGTTTGGCAACTTCTTAAGTTTGCGGGTAAAGAGTTCCAAAGTCTCGGGCCTATTACATTTAAGGCTCTTGCCCCAATATCAGTGGAAGTTCTGGGCACGTAAAAAGAATTCTGATATCTGGTGTTGACGTTATTGATACGCACTTGATTAACTGTTGGCAATGAGAAGAGCCATTCCGGTAATATTCCATGATTTATTTTAAAAACTAAAAGACAGATATTATATATGAACTTCATGTCCATCCTTAGCCAACCCAATCTCTCAAAGAGGGGAGTCACGTGATCATGTTTATGCACCCCCCCTATGGCAACTCTTGCAGCAAAATTCTGGAGCCTTTTCACTCGTAACATCTGGGTCTTAGTCGTGGAACCCCAAACACTTAGACAGTAGTTGAGAATACTTAAAATCAATGTTTGTACTACAATTACCCTACAATCAGGCTCGAATCTTTCATAGACTCTGTTCAAGTAAATAAGGGTCCCGTTCACTTTTTTATGTAGTTCATCGATATGAAAATTAAATGTCATGGTACTGTCCATAATAACTCCTAGATTTTTAACCTTATTAGATGGGAAGAGTGAAACATTGTTGAAATTTATACTGATGTTCTCAGGAATGCGGGACAGGTATTGATTTGATCCAAAAATAACGAATTTAGTTTTATTTTCGTTCAGTAAAAGACCATTACTGTTAAAATAACTTTTGGCACAGTTTAATATATCTTCAGCCCTTTTTAAGATTTCAGGAATTCTATCAATGTCACCAGTAAGCATAATCTGGGTGTCATCAGCATACATAACAAGTAGGCAATCTCTTATAAATTGAGGTAAATCATTAACATATATTAAGAAAAGCAGAGGACCCAAAATTGAACCCTGAGGAACGCCAAAACTGATATCTAAAGAAGAAGAGAGAGTCGAGCCCATTCGAACTGATTGAATTCGATCTTTCAGATAATTTTCGAACCAAAATGAGTCAACATGAACTTTGGAAAGTTTTCTCATTAGAATTTGATGGTGTACACTGTCAAATGCTTTAGACAAATCTAACAATAATAAAAGTGATATTTTCTTATTTTCAATATTACTATAAATTTTATCAGTAATTTTAAGTAGGGCCGTCTCGGTCGAAAGTTTAGGCCGAAAACCGTGTTGTTCTTCACATAATAGACAATTTGATTCAAGGAAATTTATTAACTGGGTGGCAACTACCTTCTCAAGTATTTTAGACAGAATGCTGAGAAGAGAGATTGGCCTATAATTTTCAACATTATTAGTATCTCCACTCTTAAAACGGGGATGATATAGGGATGCTTCCAGAGGTTAGGATAACTGCCTGTAACAATGGATGTATTTACAATGACTAAAATGAAAAATACTGTAACTGGCAATGAGTCAATTAGGAAGCGAAGTTGTATCCCATCGGAACCACAAGAGTTTGTTGGTTTGAGGTTCTTTATGATAAGAATAAGTGTGACTAAATCGATTGGGTGCGGTCTAAAATTATTGATAATACTTCTTTCAGCTGGAGGCTGGCAATTATGTGGTTGATTAATAATCAAGTCATTATTATCTTGGGACTTTTCATATGTGGACTTACCTATTTCAGCAAAATACTTATTAAAATCATTCACTCGCTTTTCCACATTATCACTGAGAAGGTCAGAATTTTCTAAGATTTCCTTATTTGCAGGAATTATTCTTTTTATAACATTCCAAGTTCCTTTGATATTTCCCTTATACTTGGAAAATTCTTCCCTGAAATGATTTTTCTTCTTTTCGGACAACATTGTTTTAGTAAGGTTTCTTTCTCTTCTATAGGCTCTTTCCATCTCGGAGTTTTGTCTATCAGATTTAAATTGCCTTAGGAGGTCAT
>JAXCGZ010018200.1:0-15000 GCA_037179515.1 Halocaridina rubra | reverse complement strand
ACCTATTTCGGATCTGTATTGGTCGAAGAAAGAGATATATGATACACCTTTCATCTATAAAAACATCACTAGAGATAGATATTCCTTGTTGTTGCGCTTTCTTCATTTCAATGATAACGAATTCATAGATGAAAATTCTAGTCGCCTGTATAAATTGCAGCCACTATTGGAAAAACTTACTGAAAACTTTCGCTCAACTTATACACCTGGATCATCTGTTGTGATTGACGAGAGCCTGATCCCATTTCGTGGAAGACTTATCTTTCGACAGTATATTCCAGGGAAAACCCATAAATATGGAGTAAAACTGTACAAGATTTGTTCACCAAATGCTTACACATTCCAAGTAAAGCTGCTATGGTTCCGGATTCCCACAAATTTATTATAAATGGAACATATTTTATGATTGGAATTACTTTTATTCTACAAAATTAGTAGATGGAAGGTAGTACATTACCTATTACAAAATTTTTCTTTTACAATCAATTTCTTTTTATTATATTACGCCCTACTTATATCTAGTTTGTGCATATTTTTTGCACTGCATTGACTGCGAATATCACTATTTCTATATTATTTTCTAGGCATTACTAAGTCATTATTGTTTTTTACCTAGTCGTGCTATCATATTTTTGTCTAAAGACGATTATGCCAAAGGATTATAACTAATTATAAGGAAATATGTCATTTTTTCTAGTTATAGACATTAAATGCATAAATTATATTGCTATAGTTTTTCATGCCTAAAATTTATACAATTACATTATATAAATGTTTAAATATACCTTGTTTGTGTTTTTTGAACCTTTCAGAACAATATCTCCTTTGATATTTTCATATGAATGTCCATGTGACCGACTTATGACAGTTTTTCTAATAATATATAATTTTTTCCTGTGTACCATATATGGTACACGTCGCTTAATTGAAAATTGGATCATGTACACATATGGTACACATCGCGGCCAACGTGTTAAGATATTTCTTGAAGAGGAAACATACTTTCAATAACCATCGTCTTTTTCGAAGAAGATCCTATTCGTATATGTTTGTTTGACTGCCGGACTATAGAGGGTTGCAGCCTAAGAGAACTCACAAAGCAAGAAAGTCGTCTACGAGAAACAAATATCGTACCTGCACTCCAACGTGGATATTGGGAAAGTAGTATTTGATCGATTTTTGTAAAATTTGCAAGGGTAACACATAGGAAGAAAACAAGGAAGCCGCCTAAGAATGCACCAAGGAAACAACCTAGGAAGGAACCAAGGAAGCAGCCTAAGAAGGTACCATGGAACCCACCTAAGAGGGCACCTGGGGGGTTGCCCTCATCCCGGAGGGCGCCGGGGGAATTGCCCTTCTCCAGGACATCGACTAGGGCTTGCCCTCCTCAAAAGGGCGCCGGGAGGATTGTACTCCTCCCAAAGGGCGCCGGGGGGCTTGCCCTCCTCAAAAGGGCGCCGGGAGGATTGTACTCCTCCCAAAGGGCGCCGGGGGGCTTGCCCTCCTCCCGGAGGGCGCCGGGGGGCTTGCCCTCCTCCCGGGGGGCGCCAGGGGCTTGCCCTCCTCCTTGGGGCACCGGGGGGCTTGCCCTCCTCCCGGGGGGAGCCGGGGGGCTTGCCCTCCTCCCGGGGGGCGCCGGGGGGCTTGCCCTCCTCCCGGGGGGCGCCGGGGGGCTTGCCCTCCTCCCGGGGGGCGCCGGGGGTCTTGCCCTCCTCCCGGGGGGCGCCGGGGGGCTTGCCCTCCTCCCGGGGGGCGCCGGGGGGCTTGCCCTACTCCCGGGCTGCGCCGGGGGGGCTTGCCCTCCTCCCGGGGGGTGCCGGGGGGCGCCGGGGGGCTTGCCCTCCTCCCGGGGGGCGCCGGAGGGCTTGCCCTCCTCCCGGGGGGCGACGGGGGGCTTGCCCTCCTCCCGGAGGGCGCCGGGGGGCTTGCCCTCCTCCCGGAGGGCGCCGGGGGGCTTGCCCTCCTCCCGGAGGGCGCCGAGGGGCCTGCCCTCCTCCCGGAGGGCGCCGGGGGGGCCTGCCCTCCTCCCGGAGGGCGCCGGGGGGCCTACCCTCCTCCCGGAGGGCTCCGGGGGGCTTGCCCTCCTCCCGAAAGGCGCCGGGGGCTTGCCCTCCTCCCGGAGGGCGCCGGGGGGCTTGCCCTCCTCCCGGAGGGCGCCGGGGGGCTTGCCCTCCTCCCGGACGGCGCCGGGGGGCTTGCCCTCCTCCCGGAGGGCGCCGGGGGGCTTGCCCTCCTCCCAGAGGGCGCCGGTGGGCTTCCCCTCCTCCCGGAGGGCGCCGGGGGGCTTGCCCTCCTCCCGGAGGGCGCCGCGGGGCTTGCCCTTCTCCCGGAGGGCGACGGGGGGCTTGCCCTCCTCCCGGAGGGCGCCGGGGGGCTTGCCCTCCTCCCGGAGGGCGCCGGGGGGCATGCCCTCCTCCCGGAGGGCGCCGGAGGGCTTGCCTTCCTCCCAGAGGGTGCCGGGGGGCTTCCCCTCCTCCCGGAGGGCTTGCCCTCCTCCCGGAGGGTGCCGCGGGGCTTGCCCTTCTCCCGGAGGGCGACGGGGGGCTTGCCCTTCTCTCGGAGGGCGACGGGGGGCTTGCCCTCCTCCCGGAGGGCACCGGGGGGCTTGCCCTCCTCCCGGAGGGCGCCGGGGGGCTTGCCCTCCTCCCGGAGGGCGCCGGGGGGCTTGCCCTCCTCCCGGAGGGCACCGGGGGGCTTGCCCTCGTCCCGGAGGACGCCGGGGGGCTTGCCCTCGTCCCGGAGGGCGCCGGGGGGTTTGCCCTCCTCCCGGAGGGCGCCGGAGGGCTTGCCCTCCTCCCGGAGGGCGCCGGGGGGCTTGCCCTCCTCCCGGAGGGCGCCGGGGGGCTTGCCCTCCTCCCAGAGGGCGCCGGGGGGCTTGCCCTCCTATTGGAAGGCGCCGTGGGGCTTGCCCTCCTCCCGGAGGGCGCCGGGGGGCTTGCCCTCCTCCCGGAGGGCGCCGTTGGGCTTGCCCTCCTCCCGGAGGGCGCCGTTGGGCTTGCCCTCCTCCCGGAGGGCGCCGGTGGGCTTGCCCTCCTCCAGGAGGGCGCCGGGGGGCTTGCCCTCCTCCCGGAGGGTGCCGGGGGGCTTGCCCTCCTCCCGGAGGGCGCCTGGGGGCTTGCCCTCCTCCCGGAGGGCGACGGGGGGCTTGCCCTCCTCCCGGAGGGCGCCGGGGGGCTTGCCCTCCTCCAGGAGGGTGCCGGGGGCTTGCCCTCTTCCCGGAGAGCGCCGGGGGGCTTGCCCTCCTCCCGGAGGTCCCCGAGGGGCTTGCCCTCCTCCCGGAGGGCGCCGGGGGGCTTGCCCTCCTCCCGGAGGGCGCCGGGGGGCTTGCCCTCCTCCCGGAGGGCGCCGGGGGGCTTGCCCTCCTCCCGGAGGGCGCCGGGGGGCTTGCCCTCCTCCCGGAGGGCGCCGGGGGGCCTGCCCTCCTCCCGGAGATCGCCGAGGGGCTTGCCCTCCTCCCGGAGGGCGCCGGGGGGCCTGCCCTCCTATCGGAGGGCGCCTGGGGGCCTGCTCTCCTCCCGGAGGAAGCCGGGGGGCCTGCCCTCCTCCCGGAGGAAGCCGGGGGGCCTGCCCTCCTCCCGGAGCGCGCCGGGGGGCTTGCCCTCCTCCCGGAGGGCGCCGGGGGGCCTGCCCTCCTCCAGGAGATCGCCGGGGGGCTTGCCCTCCTCCCGGAGGGCGCCGGGGGGCCTGCCCTCCTCCCGGAGGGCGCCTGGGGGCCTGCTCTCCTCCCGGAGGGCGCCGGGGGGCCTGCCCTCCTCCCGGAGGGCGCCGGGGGGCCTGCCCTCCTCCCGGAGGGCGCCGGGGGGCCTGCCCTCCTCCCGGAGGAAGCCGGGGGGCCTGCCCTCCTCCCGGAGGGCGCCGGGGGGCCTGCCCTCCTCCCGGAGGGCGCCGGGGGGCCTGCCCTCCTCCCGGAGGAAGCCGGGGGGCCTGCCCTCCTCCCGGAGGGCGCCGGTGGGCTTCCCCTCCTCCCGGAGGGCGCCGGGGGGCTTGCCCTCCTCCCGGAGGGCGCCGCGGGGCTTGCCCTTCTATCGGAGGGCGACGGGGGGCTTGCCCTCCTCCCGGAGGGCGCCGGGGGGCTTGCCCTCCTTCCGGAGGGCGCCGGGGGGCATGCCCTCCTCCCGGAGGGCGCCGGAGGGCTTGCCTTCCTCCCGGAGGGTGCCGGGGGGCTTCCCCTCCTCCCGGAGGGCTTGCCCTCCTCCCGGAGGGTGCCGCGGGGCTTGCCCTTCTCCCGGAGGGCGACGGGGGGCTTGCCCTTCTCCCGGAGGGCGACGGGGGGCTTGCCCTCCTCCCGGAGGGCACCGGGGGGCTTGCCCTCCTCCCGGAGGGCGCCGGGGTGCTTGCCCTCCTCCCGGAGGGCGCCGGGGGGCTTGCCCTCCTCCCGGAGGGCACCGGGGGGCTTGCCCTCGTCCCGGAGGACGCCGGGGGGCTTGCCCTCGTCCCGGAGGGCGCCGGGGGGTTTGCCCTCCTCCCGGAGGGCGCCGGAGGGCTTGCCCTCCTCCCGGAGGGCGCCGGGGGGCTTGCCCTCCTCCCGGAGGGCGCCGGGGGGCTTGCCCTCCTCCCAGAGGGCGCCGGGGGGCTTGCCCTCCTATTGGAAGGCGCCGTGGGGCTTGCCCTCCTCCCGGAGGGCGCCGGGGGGCTTGCCCTCCTCCCGGAGGGCGCCGTTGGGCTTGCCCTCCTCCCGGAGGGCGCCGTTGGGCTTGCCCTCCTCCCGGAGGGCGCCGGTGGGCTTGCCCTCCTCCAGGAGGGCGCCGGGGGGCTTGCCCTCCTCCCGGAGGGTGCCGCGGGGCTTGCCCTTCTCCCGGAGGTCGACGGGGGGCTTGCCCTTCTCCCGGAGGGCGACGGGGGGCTTGCCCTCCTCCCGGACGTCGCCGGGGGGCTTGCCCTCCTCCCGGAGGGCGCCGGGGGGCTTGCCCTCCTCCCAGAGGGCGCCGGTGGGCTTCCCCTCCTCCCGGAGGGCGCCGGGGGGCTTGCCCTCCTCCCGGAGGGCGCCGCGGGACTTGCCCTTCTCCCGGAGGGCGACGGGGGGCTTGCCCTCCTCCCGGAGGGCGCCGGAGGGCTTGCCCTCCTCCCGGAGGGCGCCGGGGGGCATGCCCTCCTCCCGGAGGGCGCCGGAGGGCTTGCCTTCCTCCCGGAGGGTGCCGGGGGGCTTGCCCTCTTCCCGGAGGCCTGCCCTTCTCCCGGGGGGCGCCGGGGGGCCTGCCCTCCTCCCGGAGGGCGCCGGGGGGCTTCCCGTCCTCCCGGAGGGCTTGCCCTCCTCCCGGAGGGTGCCGCGGGGCTTGCCCTTCTCCCGGAGGGCGACGGGGGGCTTGCCCTTTTCCCCGAGGGCGACGGGGGGCTTGCCCTCCTCCCGGAGGGCGCCGGGGGGCTTGCCCTTCTCCCGAAAGGCGCCGGGGGCTTGCCCTCCTCCCGGAGGGCGCTGGGGGGCTTGCCCTCCTCCCGGAGGGCGCCGGGGGGCTTGCCCTCCTCCCGGACGGCGCCAGGGGGCTTGCCCTCCTCCCGAAGGGCGCCGGGGGGCTTGCCCTCCTCCCAGAGGGCGCCGGTGTGCTTCCCCTCCTCCCGGAGGGCGCCGGGGGGCTTGCCCTCCTCCCGGAGGGCGCCGAGGGGCTTGCCCTTCTCCCGGAGGGCGACGGGGGGCTTGCCCTCCTCCCGGAGGGCGCCGGGGGGCTTGTCCTCCTCCCGGAGCGCGCCGGGGGGCATGCCCTCCTCCCGGAGGGCGCCGGAGGGCTTGCCTTCCTCCCGGAGGGTGCCGGGGGGCTTGCCCTCTTCCCGGAGGCCTGCCCTTCTCCCGGGGCTCGCCGGGGGGCCTGCCCTCCTCCCGGGGGGCGCCGGGGGGCCTGCCCTCCTACCGGGGGGCCCCGGGGGGCCTGCCCTCCTCCCGGGGGCCTCGGGGGGCCTGCCCTCCTCCCGGGGGGCGCCGGGGGGCTTGCCCTCCTCAAGGGGGGCGCCGGGGGGCGCCGGGGGGCTTGCCCTCCTCCCGGAGGGCGCCGGGGGGCTTGCCCTCCTCCCGGAGGGCGCCGGGGGGCTTGCCCTCCTCCCGGAGGGCGCCGGGGGGCTTGCCCTCCTCCCGGAGATCGCCGAGGGGCTTGCCCTCCTCCCGGAGGCCGCCGGGGGGCCTGCCCTCCTCCCGGAGGGCGCCGGGTGGCCTGCCCTCCTCCCGGAGGGCGCCTGCCCTCCTCCCGGAGGAAGCCGGGGGGCCTGCCCTCCTCCCTGAGGAAGCCGGGGGGCCTGCCCTCCTCCCGGAGGGCGCCGGGGGGCTTGCCCTCCTCCCGGAGGGCGCCGGGGGGCCTGCCCTCCTCCCGGAGGGCGCCGGGGGGCTTGCCCTCCTCCCGGAGGGCGCCCGTGGGCTTCCCCTCCTCCCGGAGGGCTTGCCCTCCTCCCGGAGGGTGCCGCGGGGCTTGCCCTTCTCCCGGAGGGCGACTGGGGGCTTGCCCTTCTCCCGGAGGGCGACGGGGGGCTTGCCCTCCTCCCGGAGGGCTCCGGGGGGCTTGCCCTCCTCCCGAAAGGCGCCGGGGGCTTGCCCTCCTCCCGGAGGGTGCCGGGGGGCTTGCCCTCCTCCCGGAGGGCGCCGGGGGGCTTGCCCTCCTCCCGGACGGCGCCGGGGGGCTTGCCCTCCTCCCGGAGGACGCCGGGGGGCTTGCCCTCCTCCCAGAGGGCGCCGGTGGGCTTCCCCTCCTCCCGGAGGGCGCCGGGGGGCTTGCCCTCCTCCCGGAGGGCGCCGCGGGGCTTGCCCTTCTCCCGGAGGGCGACGGGGGGCTTGCCCTCCTCCCGGAGGGCGCCGGGGGGCTTGCCCTCCTCCCGGAGGGCGCCGGGGGGCATGCCCTCCTCCCGGAGGGCGCCGGAGGGCTTGCCTTCCTCCCGGAGGGTGCCGCGGGGCTTGCCCTTCTCCCGGAGGGCGACGGGGGGCTTGCCCTTTTCCCCGAGGGCGACGGGGGGCTTGCCCTCCTCCCGGAGGGCGCCGGGGGGCTTGCCCTTCTCCCGAAAGGCGCCGGGGGCTTGCCCTCCTCCCGGAGGGCGCCGGGGGGCTTGCCCTCCTCCCGGAGGGCGCCGGGGGGCTTGCCCTCCTCCCGGACGGCGCCAGGGGGCTTGCCCTCCTCCCGAAGGGCGCCGGGGGGCTTGCCCTCCTCCCAGAGGGCGCCGGTGGGCTTCCCCTCCTCCCGGAGGGCGCCGGGGGGCTTGCCCTCCTCCCGGAGGGCGCCGGGGGGCTTGCCCTGCTCCCTGAGGGATCCGGGGGGCTTGCCCTCCCCCCGGAGGGCGCCGGGGGGCTTGCCCTCCTCCCCGAGGGCGCCGGGGGGCTTGCCCTCCTCCCGGAGGGCACCGGGGGCTTGCCCTCCTCCCGGAGGGCGCCGGGGGGCTTGCCCTCCTCCCGGAGGGCGCCGTGGGGCTTGCCCTCCTCCCGGAGGGCGCCGTGGGGCTTGCCCTCTTCCCGGAGGGCGCCGGGGGGCTTGCCCTCCACCCGGAGGGCGCCGGGGGGCTTGCCCTCCTCCCGGAGGGCTTGCCCTCCTCCCGGAGGGCGCCGTGGGGCTTGCCCTCCTCCCGGAGGGCGCCGGGGGGCTTGCCCTCCTCCCGGAGGGCGCCGGGGGGCTTGCCCTCCTCCCGGAGGGCGCCGGGGGGCTTGCCCTCCTCCCGGAGGGCGCCGGGGGCTTGCCCTCCTCCCGGAGGGCGCCGGGGGGCTTGCCCTCCTCCCGGAGGGCGCCGGGGGGCTTGCCCTCCTCCCGGAGGGCGCGGGGGGGCTTGCCCTCCTCCCGGAGGGCGCCGGGGGGCTTGCCCTCCTCCCGGAGGGCGCCGGGGGGCTTGCCCTCCTCCCGGAGGGCGCCGGGGGGCTTGCCCTCCTCCCGGAGGGCGCCGGGGGGCTTGCCCTCCTCCCGGAGGGCGCCGGGGGGCTTGCCCTCCTCCCGGAGGGCGCCGGGGGGCTTGCCCTCCTCCCGGAGGGCGCCGGGGGGCTTGCCCTCCTCCCGGAGGGCGCCGGGGGGCTTGCCCTCCTCCCGGAGGGCGCCGGGGGGCTTGCCCTCCTCCCGGAGGGCGCCGGGGGGCTTGCCCTCCTCCCGGAGGGCGCCGGGGGGCTTGCCCTCCTCCCGGAGGGCGCCGGGGGGCTTGCCCTCCTCCCGGAGGGCGCCGGGGGGCTTGCCCTCCTCCCGGAGGGCGCCGGGGGGCTTGCCCTCCTCCCGGAGGGCGCCGGGGGGCTTGCCCTCCTCCCGGAGGGCGCCGGGGAGCTTGCCCTCCTCCCGGAGGGCGCCGGGGGCTTGCCCTCCTCCCGGAGGGCGCCGGGGGGCTTGCCCTCCTCCCGGTGGGCGCCGGGGGGCATGCCCTCCTCCCGTAGGGCGCCGGGGGGCTTGCCCTCCTCCCGGAGGGCGCCGGGGGGCTTGCCCTCCTCCCGGAGGGCGCCGGGGGGCTTGCCCTCCTCCCGGAGGGCGCCGGGGGGCTTGCCCTCCTCCCGGAGGGCGCCGGGGGGCTTGCCCTCCTCCCGGAGGGCGCCGGGGGGCTTGCCCTCCTCCCGGAGGGCGCCGGGGGGCTTGCCCTCCTCCCGGAGGGCGCCGGGGGGCTTGCCCTCCTCCCGGAGGGCGCCGGGGGGCTTGCCCTCCTCCCGGAGGGCGCCGAGGGGCTTGCCCTCCTCCCGGAGGGCGCCGAGGGGCTTGCCCTCCTCCCGGAGGGCGCCGGGGGGCTTGCCCTCCTCCCGGAGGGCGCCGGGGGGCTTGCCCTCCTCCCGGAGGGCGCCGGGGGGCTTGCCCTCCTCCCGGAGGGCGCCGGAGGGCTTGCCCTCCTCCCGGAGGGCGCCGGGGGGCTTGCCCTCCTCCCGGAGGGCGCCGGGGGGCTTGCCCTCCTCCCGGAGGGCGCCGGGGGATTGCCCTCCTCCCGGAGGGCGCCGGGGGGCTTGCCCTCCTCCCGGAGGGCGCCGGGGGGCTTTTCCTCCTCCCGGAGGGCGCCGGGGGGCTTGCCCTCCTCCCGGAGGGCGCCGGGGGGCTTGCCCTCCTCCCGGAGGGCGCCGGGGGGCTTGCCCTCCTCCCGGAGGGCGCCGGGGGGCTTTTCCTCCTCCCGGAGGGCGCATGGGGGCTTGCCCTCCTCCCGGAGGGCGCCGGGGGGCTTGCCCTCCTCCCGGAGGGCGCCGGGGGGCTTGCCCTCCTCCCGGAGGGCGCCGGGGGGCTTTTCCTCCTCCCGGAGGGCGCATGGGGGCTTGCCCTCCTCCCGGAGGGCGCCGGGGGGCTTGCCCTCCTCCCGGAGGGCGCCGGGGGGCTTGCCCTCCTCCCGGAGGGCGCCGGGGGCTTGCCCTGCTCCCTGAGGGCGCCGGGGGGCTTGCCCTGCTCCCTGAGGGATCCGGGGGGCTTGCCCTCCCCCCGGAGGGCGCCGGGGGGCTTGCCCTCCTCCCCGAGGGCGCCGGGGGGCTTGCCCTCCTCCCGGAGGGCGCCGGGGGCTTGCCCTCCTCCCGGAGGGCGCCGGGGGGCTTGCCCTCCTCCCGGAGGGCGCCGGGGGGCTTGCCCTCCTCCCGGAGGGCGCCGGGGGGCTTGCCCTCCACCCGGAGGGCGCCGGGGGGCTTGCCCTCCTCCCGGAGGGCGCCGGGGGGCTTGCCCTCCTCCCGGAGGGCGCCGTGGGGCTTGCCCTCCTCCCGGAGGGCGCCGGGGGGCTTGCCCTCCTCCCGGAGGGCGCCGGGGGGCTTGCCCTCCTCCCGGAGGGCGCCGGGGGGCTTGCCCTCCTCCCGGAGGGCGCCGGGGGGCTTGCCCTCCTCCCGGAGGGCGCCGGGGGGCTTGCCCTCCTCCCGGAGGGCGCCGGGGGGCTTGCCCTCCTCCCGGAGGGCGCCGGGGGGCTTGCCCTCCTCCCGGAGGGCGCCGGGGGGCTTGCCCTCCTCCCGGAGGGCGCCGGGGGGCTTGCCCTCCTCCCGGAGGGCGCCGGGGGGCTTGCCCTCCTCCCGGAGGGCGCCGGGGGGCTTGCCCTCCTCCCGGAGGGCGCCGGGGGGCTTGCCCTCCTCCCGGAGGGCGCCGGGGGGCTTGCCCTCCTCCCGGAGGGCGCCGGGGGGCTTGCCCTCCTCCCGGAGGGCGCCGGGGGGCTTGCCCTCCTCCCGGAGGGCGCCGGGGGGCTTGCCCTCCTCCCGGAGGGCGCCGGGGGGCTTGCCCTCCTCCCGGAGGGCGCCGGGGGGCTTGCCCTCCTCCCGGAGGGCGCCGGGGGGCTTGCCCTCCTCCCGGAGGGCGCCGGGGGGCTTGCCCTCCTCCCGGAGGGCGCCGGGGGCTTGCCCTCCTCCCGGAGGGCGCCGGGGGCTTGCCCTCCTCCCGGAGGGCGCCGGGGGGCTTGCCCTCCTCCCGGAGGGCGCCGGGGGCTGCCCTCCTCCCGAGGGCGCCGGGGGCTTGCCCTCCTCCCGGAGGGCGCCGGGGGGCTTGCCCTCCTCCCGGAGGGCGCCGGGGGGCTTGCCCTCCTCCCGGAGGGCGCCGGGGGGCTTGCCCTCCTCCCGGAGGGCGCCGGGGGGCTTGCCCTCCTCCCGGAGGGCGCCGGGGGGC
Source organism: Halocaridina rubra (assembly GCA_037179515.1). NCBI lineage: Eukaryota > Metazoa > Arthropoda > Malacostraca > Decapoda > Atyidae > Halocaridina > Halocaridina rubra. The sequence goes on along the minus strand of JAXCGZ010018200.1, from coordinate 4,522 downwards.
TTGCCCTCCTCCCGGAGGGCGCCGGGGGGCTTGCCCTGCTCCCGGAGGGCGCCGGGGGGCTTGCCCTGCTCCCGGAGGGCGCCGGGGGGCTTGCCCTGCTCCCGGAGGGCGCCGGGGGGCTTGCCCTGCTCCCGGAGGGCGCCGGGGGGCTTGCCCTGCTCCCGGAGGGCGCCGGGGGGCTTGCCCTGCTCCCGGAGGGCGCCGGGGGGCTTGCCCTGCTCCCTGAGGGCGCCGGGGGGCTTGCCCTGCTCCCTGAGGGCGCCGTGGGGCTTGCCCTGCTCCCTGAGGGCGCCGGGGGGCTTGCCCTCCTCCCGGAGGGCGCCGGGGGGCTTGCCCTCCTCCCGGAGGGCGCCGGGGGGCTTGCCCTCCTCCCGGAGGGCGCCGGGGGGCTTGCCCTCCTCCCGGAGGGCGCCGGGGGGCTTGCCCTCCTCCCGGAGGGCGCCGGGGGGCTTGCCCTCCTCCCGGAGGGCGCCGGGGGGCTTGCCCTCCTCCCGGAGGGCGCCGGGGGGCTTGCCCTCCTCCCGGAGGGCGCCGGGGGGCTTGCCCTCCTCCCGGAGGGCGCCGGGGGGCTTGCCCTCCTCCCGGAGGGCGCCGGGGGGCTTGCCCTCCTCCCGGAGGGCGCCGGGGGGCTTGCCCTCCTCCCGGAGGGCGCCGGGGGGCTTGCCCTCCTCCCGGAGAGCGCCGGGGGGCTTGCCCTCCTCCCGGAGGGCGCCGGGGGGCTTGCCCTCCTCCCGGAGGGCGCCGGAGGGCTTGCCCTCCTCCCGGAGGGCGCCGGAGGGCTTGCCCTCCTCCCGGAGGGCGCCGGGGGGCTTTCTCTCCTCCCGGAGAGCGCCGGGGGGCTTGCCCTCCTCCCGGAGGGCGCCGGGGGTGCTTGCCCTCAACCCGGAGGGCGCCGGGGGGCTTGCCCTCCTCCCTGAGGGCATTGGGGGGATTGCCCTCCTCCCGGAGGACGCCGGGGGGCCTGCCCTCCTCCCGGAGGGCGCCGGGGGGCTTGCCCTCCTCCCGGAGGGCGCCGGGGAGCTTGCCCTCCTCCCGGAGGGCGCCGGGGGGCTTTCCCTCCTCCCTGACCGTTCTATATCTGTAGTTGTTGATGGCGTGACATCTAGCCCTTTCTCTGTTACCAGTGGTGTTCCACAGGGCTCTGTTCTTTCACCTACTCTCTTCCTTCTCTTCATCAATGATCTTCTACAATTCCCATCTCCTCTCTTCTTCATGCCTTTGCTGATGATTCTATCCTTCACTTTTCTTCTGCCTTTTCTTCACAAGCTTCATCTGTTACTCGTAATCAATCTCGTATCACTCTTTCTTCTACTCTTAACTCCGATTTGCAGAGAGTATCTGAATGGGGCACTCAAAATTTAGTTAAATTCAGTGCCTCCAAGAAACGGTCTCTGGCTATCTCTTTATCATCTTCTCCTCCTGATAACCCTATTGTCTTGGAAACTAATGAAATTTACGCTCTTAACTCTATCAACATATTAGGAATCCATATAGCCTCAAACTTGTCTTTGAGGAATCACATAATCCCAATTTCTAAATCTTTATCTAAATAATTGGGGGTTTTGTTTCGTTTTCGTCATTACTTTTCCTCATTGCAGTTACTTAAAATTTACAAAGGTCTTATCCGACCCTAGATTCTCTCTCTCTTTGCCGTAAGGTATCTTCCCTTTCGCTTTTCTATCGCTACTACTTCCATCGCTGCTCTGATGAGTTGGCGAGTTGCATCCCTCCTCCACTGCCGAGGCCGCATAACACTTGCCAAGCGGCCTCATCTCACAGGTACTGTGTGGAGATTTTTAGCTCGCGGATTGGTCGGTGTAGCGACTGCTTCTTCCCATCTACCTCCAGACTCTGGAACTCTCTTCCTCCTTCTGGCTTTCCTAATTCTTATGACCTTTCATCCTTCAAAAAGCAGATTTATAGTCATTTAGAGCCTAGTCCTCCATATCTCTGGGTCCTCTGTACTTTGACTGTGTTTTTTCTATCTGTCGTTTTACTTTGTGCAACATTACCTCATCTCTGCCTTGCCCTTAACCCTTTTCTTTTCCTTCATCTTGGTATTTTCTCACGGCCGGCCCTATATTGATGAGAGCAGTTTCTGCCTGTCCCGGTGTCACTCTTAAAAAAAAAATCTATATACCAGTACATTTTACCCTTTATAAATGGAATGGCTGAGTCACCCAAAACACTCTGATTCCTTGGAAAGAAAAAACATATTTAGTTGGCTCTTACGACACACAGTGGAACGCGGAGGAAGTATTCTAGCCCTCTATTTCTTCAGCAAATAGGAAGCATAGTGTCTTTGTGGAGAGATTTTTAAACTTAAAGGAAGAGTGTCTGTCCAAAGGAGAATGTAAATATATTACGTCCTCAACAACATTTCATAAAAGAAAAAATCAAGTTGCAGACAAGAACACAAGCGTTTGCAATATAAGGCGCCGGGGGGCTTGCCCTCCTCCCGGAGGGCGCCGGGGGGCTTGCCCTCCTCCCGGAGGGCGCCGGGGGGCTTGCCCTCCTCCCGGAGGGCGCCGGGGGGCTTGCCCTCCTCCCGGAGGGCGCCGGGGGAATTGCCCTCCTCCCGGAGGGCGCCGGGGGGCTTGCCCTCCTCCCGGAGGGCGCCGGGGTTCTTGCCCTCCTCCCGGAGGGCGCCGGGGTTCTTGCCCTCCTCCCGGAGGGCGCCGGGGTTCTTGCCCTCCTCCCGGAGGGCGCCGGGGGGCTTGCCCTGCTCCCGGAGGGCGCCGGGGGGCTTGCCCTCCTCCCGGAGGGCGCCGGGGGGCTTGCCCTCCTCCCGGAGGGCGCCGGGGGGCCTGCCCTCCTCCCGGAGGGCTTGCCCTCCTCCCGGAGGGCGCCGGGGGGCCTGCCCTCCTCCCGGACGGCGCCGGGGGGCTTGCCCTCCTCCCGGAGGGCGCCGGGGGGCCTGCCCTCCTCCCGGAGGGGGCAGGGTGGCTTGCCCTCCTCCCGGAGGGCGCCGGGGGGCCTGCCCTCCTCCCGGAGGGCGCCGGGGGGCCTGCCCTCCTCCCGGAGGGCGCCGGGGGGCTTGCCCTCCTCCCGGAGGGCGCCGGGGGGCTTGCCCTCCTCCCGGAGGGCGCCGGGGGGCTTGCCTTCCTCCCGGAGGGCGCCGGGGGGCTTGCCCTCCTCCCGGAGGGCGCCGGGGGGCTTGCCCTCCTCCCGGAGGGCGCCGGGGGGCTTGCCCTCCTCCCGGAGGGCGCCGGGGGGCTTGCCCTTCTCCCGGAGGGCGCCGGGGGGCTTGCCCTCCTCCCGGAGGGCGCCGGGGGGCTTGCCCTCCTCCCGGAGGGCGCCGGGGGGCTTGCCCTCCTCCCGGAGGGCGCCAGGGGGCTTGCCCTCCTCCCGGAGGGCGCCGGGGGGCTTGCCCTCCTCCCGGAGGGCGCCGGGGGGCTTGCCCTCCTCCCGGAGGGCGCCGGGGGGCTTGCCCTCCTCCCGGAGGGCGCCGGGGGGCTTGCCCTCCTCCCGGAGGGCGCCGGGGGGCTTGCCCTCCTCCCGGAGGGCGCCGGGGGGCTTGCCCTCCTCCCGGAGGGCGCCGGGGGGCTTGCCCTCCTCCCGGAGGGCGCCGGAGGGCTTGCCCTCCTCCCGGAGGGCGCCGGGGGGCTTGCCCTCCTCCCGGAGGTGCGCCGGGGGGCTTGCCCTCCTCCCGGAGGGCGCCGGGGGGCTTGCCCTCCTCCCGGAGGGCGCCGGGGGGCCTGCCCTCCTCCCGGAGGGCGCCGGGGGGCTTGCCCTCCTCCCGGAGGGCGCCGGGGGGCTTGCCCTCCTCCCGGAGGGCGCCGGGGGGCTTGCCCTCCTCCCGGAGGGCGCCGGGGGGCTTGCCCTCCTCCCGGAGGGCGCCGGGGGGCTTGCCCTCCTCCCGGAGGGCGCCGGGGGGCTTGCCCTCCTCCCGGAGGGCGCCGGGGGGCTTGCCCTCCTCCCGGAGGGCGCCGGGGGGCTTGCCCTCCTCCCGGAGGGCGCCGGGGGGCTTGCCCTCCTCCCGGAGGGCGCCGGGGGGCTTGCCCTCCTCCCGGAGGGCGCCGTGGGGCTTGCCCTCTTCCCGGAGGGCGCCGGGGGGCTTGCCCTCCACCCGGAGGGCGCCGGGGGGCTTGCCCTCCTCCCGGAGGGCTTGCCCTCCTCCCGGAGGGCGCCGTGGGGCTTGCCCTCCTCCCGGAGGGCGCCCGGGGGCTTGCCCTCCTCCCGGAGGGCGCCGGGGGGCTTGCCCTCCTCCCGGAGGGCGCCGGGGGGCTTGCCCTGCTCCCTGAGGGATCCGGGGGGCTTGCCCTCCCCCCGGAGGGCGCCGGGGGGCTTGCCCTCCTCCCGAGGGCGCCGGGGGGCTTGCCCTCCTCCCGGAGGGCGCCGGGGGCTTGCCCTCCTCCCGGAGGGCGCCGGGGGGCTTGCCCTCCTCCCGGAGGGCGCCGTGGGGCTTGCCCTCCTCCCGGAGGGCGCCGTGGGGCTTGCCCTCTTCCCGGAGGGCGCCGGGGGGGCTTGCCCTCCACCCGGAGGGCGCCGGGGGGCTTGCCCTCCTCCCGGAGGGCTTGCC
>JAXCGZ010018199.1:0-23310 GCA_037179515.1 Halocaridina rubra | reverse complement strand
TCTCTCTCTCTCTCTCTCTCTCTCTCTCTCTCTCTCTCTCTCTCTCTCTCTCTCTCTCTCTCTCTCTCTCTCTCTCATTTTTTATTCACTACTAAAATCAGACCAAAAGATTATACTTCAGGTGTTATATTTTCCTGTTTCTATATGCATTTGGCACCTCCATAATATATGAAAAGATTTTTAAGTTTCTAAAATGAGGAATTGAAAAAATATCATAATGTAGAATTTTGTGGAATCATGGTTTACAGTATTCCTCCTTTGTAATTATGTATCTGCCATTTGTTTATCATTGATATGAAAATGATATAAATATTTACATATCTTGTTTATAAATAAAATTTTCTTCAAATTTACCTACCTTGAGTAAGATATTTTTGTTTTGGTTTATTCTTTTAATGTAGGGAAAATGATAATTTATGAGTGTTTTATGCATTCATGCAGAGCAAATTTTATCAGATCTTGATAAAAATATTATTAGTGGTTCTCATGGTCTAAGATTATCTGTGAGAATTGTTAATTCAAGCTTGAAGTACGCTGCTTTTATGTTATATACTGTAGTTAAATAGAACACTGGTAATTGTCGTTTTTCGGATTTCACTGTTAATTGCAGTTTATTATTAATTTGGTAGCATTTTCAATATAGTGCACAAATATTATTCTGAAATCTGGTTATAGTAGCGAGAATATATTGCCAATGAAATTAAAAAGAAAAACTTGAGCCATTCTATCACACTCCATTGTCTTCACAGATTGAACCGAGTGATGTCCGTATGTTGCAGTTCTCAGCTGACGTAGTAGCAATATTAACAATAATTGCTGCTACTCTTCCCTCACTTATTGCAACACCTTGTATGTTTTTCTCTGTTCGAATGCATGAATCTGTTGCACTCCCTATCCATCGACGTGCAGAATTACTGCTCAAGATTGCCTCGTTGAAGTGTGCACCAATTGAAAACCTGGCACGTGTAAGTACAGCATATTCAAGATTGAACAGCATCAAAATGATGAAAGGCTAGGGTAGTGATAATTTTACCTCTTATGTGATAAAATACCAATTTCTATATGTAAAGTTTTATGTCTCTGTAGGATACTAGAAGTAGATATTGGCTAGTAGAATTTTACAAATGAGCACAGATAAACTTTTTTTCTCAATCCTGATATGTGTTTTGCTTGTTTCAATCAAAAAAAACGTTTTCTGGCGCAGATTTTACACAAATAAATATGCAAATCTCTGTATATACTTTAAAACGGACTGACCAACATTTAATCTTTATTCTGCTTAGTAGCCATATAGACTATATTCACTACTTTTCTAATATAGCCAACATAACTAAGAATTGTCATTTCTGCTGATGAGGGAGTAATAATTCTGACCACATGTATATTGTTGTGTTGTAAGAGCCAACTTAAAGCTATAAGGGAACAGGGAGAGAATGTTCAACCCTACCTCCCTAACTTTTATGCTGCAAAATAACTATTGCAAAGGTTAAGAATGCACAGGGTATATAGAAGCCTCATTACCTCACATCTCTTATTCAAGTTTTGGACGACCTGCTTTCTTTTTACAAAGTATGGTGTCACATATGAAAATAACATTTTATATGCAGTTGATGCACAGTTATACACAATGGTCCCTCATTTTCATTTAAGCAGCCCAGTTTTTGTTTCGAATACAGATACTAATATTCCCTGTATGTTATGAGGGGTAATTAAAGGGATAAAGGAGAAAAGGGGTGACAGACAGTCATCTCCATACAATATTTGTTTTTTTTTCTTACAGAACAGCTTATAAATAGGGTAAGATAACATGATTAGTTTAGCAAAGCCTAGTTACCAGCCATATTTTGTTATTTTTTGTAAACCCAGCTTTCTTTAGCAGAATATTGACATCATCTGCAAAAGAAGCAATATTGTCATTCAATATCAACAACTGTAGGTAAAAATCTAAGTATTCTTATTATTCTCCAAGCATCAATCCTATTTCAAATCTTTCACTATAACCTGTATTCTAGTTTCTGTTCCAAAGGTGGGGCCTGTACCTACTGCAACACTAACACTTCTATTGCAAGGCTCATGGACTTTGAATCTCCTAATTTTAATATTCATTGGCTGAAAATCTATCTCTCTACTACCACTATAATCTTTTGCTTCTTCTACTGCTCTACAAACTCCACTGACTTTTCGTCTTTCATTGCATATCTGTCCTTTTGTTATGAGTCTCTGATATCTTCTCACCCACATGCTGAAGTTCTCTATATTGGAGACTTCAGTGTACACCACAGTGTGTGGTACTTCTCACACTGATGAGGGAGGAAGTGAGGCCCTTGCTTTCTCTATTACTCACGATATGGAGCAGCTTATCAAACATCCTACTCGTGTTCCAGATCTACATGACTATACAGCCAAAACTCTTGACCTATTTCTTACTTCTATTCCTTCAAGCTACCCATATTCAGTGTTTACCCTCTTGGTAAATCTGACCACTATGTGACCTTAGTCTTTTCCATTTTCGTTTCCCCTTCATCAATTCCTCTTTAATTTACCATGGGTTGACCACTGCTTTCGGTCCCACAGCCCTGATCAGGTAGCCCTAAAAGTTGCCGAGATCATAACCTAGGGAATGGAGGTGTTCATCCCTTCCTCTATGAATCCTTTTTCTTCCCTTAATCCTTGGTTTGACTGTGCCTTCTCCATAGCTATTTAGGCTAGAAAATGAGCACACCAGTTGTATCAAGCCTCTCCTTCTGATTTAACTCCCTCTGCTTTTTTTACTGCTAGGAATTGCTGTACTGCTTAGATTCGAAGGTCTAAAACTTTCTTTATAAGAAGGAAAGTTGATGACCTTAACTCCTCTCCCACTGATAAATGTTTTTGGTCCTTAGCCATCCAAAACCTCTGTATCTCAAGCTTTCCCCCTGTCATTCTATATAATGGTTTTATTGCTTCCTCTCCCACTGAAAACCACTCTCCTTGGCTCTCATATTTCTGCCAACTTTTCCATAAACGATTCCAGTGCTCCTGTCCCTCATTCTTTATCCCTTTTTAACCGTATGCCCCCCCTTATCCTTTCTTCACGCAAAGTTTATAAGGTTCTTCACTCACTAAAGACAATCAACGTATCTGGTCACTATGGTATCCCTGCAAAGTTCCGTAAGGAATTTGCAGATGAACTGGCTCCTGTGCTTTGCCGTATTTTTTGCCTCATTCTCTCAACCAGTATCTGTCCTTCATCGTGGAAGCATGCTCTAGTGCAGCCTGTTCCTAAGAAAAGTGACCGCTCTATTTCTTCAAACTGCCGACATATTGCCCTAACCTCTTATATCACTAAATTTTTCAAAACTTGCTCAATTGTCACTTCTTGAAACGTCTTGAATCAAACTCGCTTATCTCCGATCACCAGTGCGGCTTCTGCAAGGCAAGATCCTATCTTACACAGTTATGGTCATCTTCTCTAAGGAACTATGGGGAATCCTTTGTCGTCGCCCTTTATATCTATAAGCCTTTTGACAGACTCTGGCAAAAGACTCTGTTAACCAAACTCCCTGCTTATGGCTTTACCTTTTTTCTCTGTTCTTTCGCCTATTTTGTTCCTTCTCTTCATGAACGATCTTCTTTAGTCCTCATCCTTCTCTCGTCTTCACTCCTTTACCGACAATTCTACCCTTCATTTTTCCTCTGCTACTCGTAATCAGTCTTGTATCACTCTGTCTTCCTCTCTCAACTCCGATTTGCAGAGGGTATCTGAGTGCAGCACCCAAAATTTAGTTAAATATAATGCTTCCATGACAGTTTCTGGCTATCACTTCTTCTTCTCCTCCTAATAACCCTATTGTCTTTGAAACTAATGAAATTTACATATTAAGAATCCAGATGGCTTCTAATTTGTGTTGGAGGAATCACATAATATAAATTTCTTTATCTGCGTCCAGAAAATTGGGGCTTCTAGTTCATTTTCGTCATTAATTTTCCTCTTTACAATTACTTAAAAGATCTCATTCGTCACTGTTTAGAATACTGCTCACACATATGGGGTGCTTCCTCATATAGTTATCTCCTTGATAGGATTGTATCTAAGGTAGTCAAACTCATAAATGACCTCTCTCTTACCTGTAATCTGGATTTTCATTTTCTTTGCCGTAAGTATCATCCCTTTCTCTTTTCTATCGATACTGCTTCCATCAATGTTCTGATGAGTATGCGCTTTGCATCCCTCCCTCACAGTCGAGGCCATGTAACACTCGCCAAACAGCCTCGTCTCACAGGTACTGTGTGGAGATTTGTAGCTTGTGGATTGGTCCATGCAGCAACTGGTTCTTCCCATCTACCTCCAGACTCTGGAACTCTCTTCCTCCTTTTGGTTTTCATAATTCTTATAATCTGTCTTCCTTCAAAAAACTTATCTATCCTCATCTCTGGTCCTAATCCTGCCATATCACTAGGTCCTCAATACTTCAACTATTCATTTAGCCTGTCCTTTTCATATTGTGTATCATTACCTCATTTCTGCCTTGTCCTTAATCTTTTTCTTTTTCTACATCATAATGTTTTCTTTGTGCCGTGGCCTTATTGATGAGGGCAGTTTCCTTGCCTGTCCCGGTGTCACTCATAAAAAAAAATCTGGAAAAAGTCAATGCCTATAAAGCATATAGCTCTACCCAGAGGGAGGAACTTGATTAAAAATTGGGTATAGAAAAGATAGAAAATAGTAGCATAATATAAAATGGTACAGTTCTGTATTGCAAAGGTGGCATTATTCCACTATAATTTTAGAAATTTAACATCAGTGCCTGCTTAGTGAAAAATACTTGTACCTACCATAAATTTTTGAAGCTACAGTGATGCAACAACATGGCTAGGCAATGCTTTCCACTTCAAAGTGGTATCTGTAATGAAACTCCGTAAATACTGATGATTACTAATTCTAATAAAGGATATGCACAGCTACTGGTATTGACTGCATTTGTGGTATTGCATGTAGAGCAGAGTAAGCCAGGTAAAGCAGTGTGCAAAGGGAGTTAGCATTATGATAAATTTTATTCACTTAGCAAAGTGAACCAACAGTGTGTTCACACACTAGTCAGTGCTTTTGTCAGGAACAATAGATTAAATGCTTTCTAATCTTTATCTAATAATCTAAGGTGAGAATCTACAGCCGATGACCAAACTGGGGAGTAATACTCCCGACTAGGAAATTTGAAAGAATTAAAGCAATTCATCATAAGAGATAGTCACCAACAATATTAAAAGACTTTCTCAAGATAATTTTCTGTGTAATAGTGGAAGGTAAACAACGAATATGTTGTCTGTAAGTCAGCATACTATCAGAAGTCACCCCCAGAATCTTTGAACGAATTACATAAAGTTAAGAAAACAATACTTTCATATTTTGTGTTTTATTAGCATTTAAATTAATGCCTCACCAAGCACTAATTTTAGCAAGATCTCTGTTCAGAAAACTGCTAGTCTCATGTTCAAGGAAATATAAGAAATGAGCAGAATAGTCACCACTTTCTCAAAGTGTATCAACATTGGTAATATTACTCAGAATCTTCCAGCTCACCATTTACTGATTATAGATTCATGTACTTCAAAATTAGTTATTCAATTCTGAAAATCTATTGTACAGTTATAATATCCATAGAGATTATTTCATATTCTTTTAGGAGTCTTCCTATCTTTCAAGGTTCTACTAGACTCTACATAGTTTCATATTTCTCATGTTTTGAGAGCAAATAAAAGACAAAAGAGGTATTTATAACTGATAATAATTTTGAAACTGGAATTAGAAGTCAACTATTCCACGGTCTCTTTTGTAAATAATTTTTAAAGTATATCTTGCATGTTTTCAAAACTTTCACTGAGGGGTTTTTATGTGGCCCAGGTCACATTGTTAAGATATTCTTAAACACTTCGTCCAGTTTATTACAATAATTCACTTTCATAGTGGATTTTTGGTCCTTTTCATTACTGAAGTCAGTTAATAACCCTTTTTTTTTACCGTGACACCATATCCTGTTGAAGATAGCAGGGTGCCCGCATCTAAACAAATTGGGGCAGCCTTTTTGTTTCTTCTGTGATTGAGCTAATCTGTAGATCAAGTGATAATGAAAAGGAGGAGATTGGTAATATGTATGTGATAAGAGAGATGGATGTGTAGCATTTAGTGAAACTTTTGGCACATTGATATAAACTTTGACTTGACCACCCCATTACAAGAGAGATGAAGCCTTTGAATATATAAAGATAAGCTCAAAAAGCATTACTCACTTGCTGAATTGCTTATATAATCATTACAGTCTCATTTATAAGTACATATTATATTTACAATAATATTGAATAGAGTACTTGACATGAGAATATGGAATACCTGTATTATGTTTAATAAAGTGTACGTATCCTGTCAGCATCAGAATATCCAGTATAGTGTGTGCATGCTCATGCATGTTTCAGTATATGTGCATATATTTTAATGGCAAGAGATAATAATAAAGATGATAATAATAATAATAACATTAATAGAAATAATAATAATGGGAATAATAATAATAATAATAATAATTGTAATGATAATGATAGTAATAATAATAACACATGCATGCACTCAATACATACACACATGAATACATACAGACATACAATTACACTGGCTGCAATGCCACTTGTATGAGGGGTTGTCCAGTCATAGTACAGATCCAGTTACTGTGTGATCCACTCAATCCATCCCTCACATCTTACACCTTGGGGATGAAGGATTGCCACATCTCCCCCCGCCACCACTACCACCTCACTGCTTGGTGCGCATACCAGGTGTGAGAGGGGCAACAGAAGTAGCTGCCAAGTGCATCCAATGCTATTTCCACCCCATCCAGCATTCTCTTTGTTGGCCCTCATCTTGGTCTTATATCACTTAATTGTAGTCTTCACACACTTTTCTACTTGTACCTTATTTATTTAACTCAGTATGTTCAAATACATGGAAAGAATAAACGAGGATTAATAATAATAATAATCATAATAATAATAATAGCAACAATAATAATAATAATAATAATAAAAAGAAGAATAATAAATAATAATAATGACAAAAATAATAATGCTAATAAGAAGAAGAAGAAGAAGAAGAAGAAAAGCAACACCAACATTAATATCAAGAGCCAGAGTAGTAAGAATAAAAAAAGTTGAAGAGAAAGAAAAAAAAAGAAATATAATGGTGCTATTCCAGACACTCCCGTAGAACTTCACAAGGCAAAACAAAACATTGTTGCATGAATGTATTTTAATTTTTTATGCTAGATATATATTGAGTATAGGATATTGATTGCTGGGATCATAGACACATAGCCAAAGTTTTGTAATAATGCAGACCTGGAGGTCTATAATCTTGAAAAACTGTGCATCCTGTAATGTAATGTGCCAAATTATGCTTCTCTTCACATCCCTGTAACTTGTATATTGAGTGTTCTGAGTAAACTGTTGCAATGCATTGTAATTAGCCTCCATATTTTTTCTGTAAATCTACAATGAAAGTAAAAGTTATACTTTCTTTTTTTTATATATATAATCTAACTGCCATTTCAAGTGTGGTGTTTTTTTTTTTCAGATATTCCACAAAGGTTTTGATAATGCAGTTAAACGCACAGGGTATCCCGAGTGCACCACCAAAATAGACTCTACTCCAAACTGGCTGACTTTTCTAAACCCAGTTCTGTTTCCCCGAGGAAAATCGTCTTTAAGATATGTGGGTGATAATGCAGCTGTCTATCTTACAATGCTTACTGTAGCCAGCAGACCTCAACCTCAGTTTCCACTTATTATCCGGGTAAGAATTATAATTATTTGAGTAAGTTAAACAATAGTTTCCAACTTTCTGTATATAAGCATAAGCTCTTTAGATTAACTTATAAAATGTCAACTTCAATGTCCACTCATTATTCAAATGAGAAAGGTAATACAGTGATCCCTTGCTATATTCCGATTCGCCTTTCGCGAATTCAGTGCTTCGCGGTTTTTTTGGCAAGCTTTTTTTTTTTCTGGGTAGATGCGAGAAGCCACGATATGTGGAAATATTAAAATTTTCAGTATTTTCATTTTTTTATGGAAAAAAAAATTTATAATTTTATTGATAAAAAAAGTATTTCCCAGCCTAAGAATAATAAAACCGTAAAAGATAGTAAAAAACATATATTTAAACATGTAACTCTGCACCGTAGAAAGTACGATATCGGTATCGGTGTTTCGGAAAACGCAAAGGGTCGCACCTACGTGAGATAGTACATATTAAAATTTCCAGTATTTTCATTATTTTATTGATAAAAAAAAGTATTTCCTAGCCTAAGAGTAATAAAACAGTAAAAAATAGTAAAAAACATAAATTTAAACTTGTAACTCACAGTATTGCACCATGTAAAATATGATACCGGTATCGGCATTTTTGAAAATGAAAAAGGTCTCACCAACGTGAGATAGTACATATTAAAATTTACAGTATTATTATTATTGATAAAAATAGTATTTCCTAGCTTAAGAATAATAAAAGAGTAAAAAATAGTAAAACAAAATTTAAACATGTAACTCACAGTATTGCACCATGTAAAATACTGTACGATAGCGTATTGGCATCTTGGAAAACGCAAAGGGTCACTCCTTCGTGCAATAGTACATGGGATGCTATTGCCTGATGGGTGGGAGATGACGAATCACAGAATTGTTTTTCTGTATGTTCTGTATCATGGGGTCTGATTGGCTTTTTGATTGAAGCTTGGTTCTCCCAGCATCCTCCATTGTCTCGCCTCACCCGTTCAGTCTACTCACATGTGCACCGTTCGTGTTGTGCTTCTTAATACGTTGTGGTTGTGAATTTGTGAAACTTTTGTATTTCAACCTCTTCAATGCCTCCCAAGCATCCTTCATCTTCTAAGGCTTCTGGTAGTAAGCCTAAGTGGCAAAGGAAGATGTTGACCATAACAGAAAAAGTAAAACTGTTAGATATGCTGAAGGAAGGAAGAAGGTTCGCGGATGTCAGCCACCATTTCGGCATCAACGAATCTACTGTTCGATACATCAAAAAGGATGAGGCAAATGTCAGGAAAACAGCGACTATTACTTTTAGTAAAACAGTGAAGAGATTCGTAGCACCTCGCAATAAGATAATAGTGCGGATGGAATCTGCTTTGACCCTGTGAATTGCTGATTGCAGGAAGAAGAACATCAATTAAGACTCCAGTATTGTACAAACAAAGGCGAAGAAGCTGTACGAGATATTCGCTGCAAACGAACCCGACGACAACAGTGGCGACCGTGAGGAGGAGGAGAAAGAAGAAGATATTGACAACCCACAGCCAGGAACCCTCGAGTGATTCTCCACCGAGGAAACGATTGTTCGTTGCAAGCAAGGGATGGTTCGCCAAATTTCAAAAATGCTATGGCCTAAAGAGCGTTTCGGTGCATGGCGAAGCTGACTCTGCAGATACAGCTGCAGCTAAAGAAATATGTAAAGAATGACTTTAAGAAAATTATCGCTGAAGGCGAATATGCTCCTGAGCAAGTACTTAACATGGGTTATTTTGGAAGAGAATGCCGTCTCGCACTTTTCTCTTCAAGGAAGAAGCTAAAGCCCCGGGATTTAAAGTGCACAAAGACCATGTTACCTTCATGTGCGGGAATGCTGCGGGCTTCATGTTAAAGACTCCTTACAAGACCATTTTCGCGGATTTTCACCTATTGCAGCCGGTTCCGGAACCGAACTCCCGCGATGAACGAGGGAGCACTGTAGTCCTAGGATCTTTGAATGAGTATAAGCAAGCAAGTCTTGCTTGCAAGACCCCAACCTTAGTTTCTAATAGAATTATGGTTAGGAAGATTGTCTACTCTAATGATGAGTAACCCCCAGATTTAAGATAACCTCGTAAATTCTTAGGGAAGGTTAGTTTATCTTAGGTCAGGTCTGGTTAGGTGATTTACCTTGTAAATATGAATAACCCTAGAGCAGCATGGGTCACTTTTCTTTATAAGATGCGAATAATTGAATTATCCTATTCTAAATGGCCAAATAAAGTAAATATTACACATTAAGATTTTGAACTAATAGAATAAAATCTGTCATTTGACCCTTTTATATGCCATTTTAGATAAAAGTACAATATTGTTTAGAATCATGGAGTAATGTTCAAGTTAATACTTGGATTTGGAAGATGCTGATATGTTGGTTTACTCCTGCAAGAAAGATTGAAGTTAGTATACATGTTTAAATAAGTGTGAATTCATATTTTCATTATTTTCAATGTCATGCACTTATATGTGTAATGAAAACCCTTCAATAAAAGAGATAAAATTGCAATAAAGCTGTTTTTCCAGCTATTACTACATTTTGCTTTATCCATCACTATGGAATTTATCATACTAGATAAAGTGTAGTAAAAGGGTTTAAAGAAACAGATGATTTTGTCATTCTTGTTGTAGATTTTCATCATGTTTATTTCTGTTTTGATTATGCCTGATGTTTTTGGTGAAGATATATGTAGGGGGCTCTGTTTTACGTTGTTTTGCCATTATGTCAAATGCCAATAAATAATTAATAAATTACTAATAAATCACTTTTTTTACTTACCTGGCTGGTGTAGTAAATTCAAACTGCACTCGCTGAACAGTTTGTGAGCGCAGTGGACAAATACACCGTTAGCAGTATAGTTGTAATCGTATACTTCAAAATAATTCTTTATTTATTCATTTGTTTGTGTATTTGATTATATTGAATGATTATTTAGAATTTAAAAAAATACCAAACAGCCGTAAATACAATTTTATTCAAATTAGTTTGTTGACTGTCATGAAAGAATAAGTTGTCACACGGTATTAGAAGAGGAAGAAGAACCACCACAGTTTACTCTTGCCCGCAATATAGTTCCTCATGTTCATTGACTTTCTCGCTGGTTTCGCTCATGTTCAATCGATATTGACATTACTACATCTCCCAAGCATAGTGGTGATAATTCTCATGACAGTGCTATAAAGAAATGAAAAGCCATCATCATGAAAATTCAAGTTGAAATAATAAAAGCTCATAAAAGGGAGAAACTACTACGAACAATGGCCATGCCCTCGGATTAACCCGTTCGACCATGGCAACGATCATTAAAGATAACGATCGCATCCATGAACACGTGAAAGGTTCTACTCCTATGATGTTCACTGTGATTACTAACAAGTGTAGTCATCTTAAGATTGAGCTGGAGAGAGTGTTAGTGCTTTGGCTTGATGACCAGCATCGACGGCGTATCCCAGTGAGCCTCATGGTAATACTGTAAAAGAAAAGGCTAAAATATTATATGATGCCTTGAAAAGAGAAAAGGGGGAAGGTAGTACAAGTGAAGAGTTTGTGGCCATAGGGGTCAGTTTAATCGTTTTAAGAGTCATGCTAATATACATAACCTAAGGATGCAAGATGAAGCTGCTATTGGTGATGAGAAAGCAGCAAAAGGGTATCCCAGTGTGTTAGCTGAAATAATTAGGGAGGGGGGTTACCGTGCCAAACAGGTATTTAACGTGGATGAGTCTGGCTTGTTCTGGAAGCGTATGCCTAGTCATATGTACATTGCCAAAGAGGAGAAGATAGCAACAGGCCATAAAGTCAGTAAGGAGAGACTGACTGATTTTGGGGGCTAATGCTGCTGGAGACTGCAAGCTGAAGCCCTTGTTGGTTTACTTGGCAGAAAATCCAAGGGCATATGGAGGGGTCAACTGCTAGTCATCTGGAAGTCAAACAAGAAGGCTTGAATAACCCTTCAGATATTTGAGGGCTGGTTCAGCAACCATTTTATGCCTGAAGTGGAGAGGTACTGTGCCTCCAAAGGTCTGCCCTTTAAGGTGTTGTTATTGCTGCACAGTGCCCCTGGTCACCCTGCCCATTTGGATGACTTTCATCCTAATGTCAAGGTGAATTACCTTTCACCTAATACCACTGCATTGTTACAGCCAGTGGATCAAGGGGTCATTGCCTCTTTCAAGGCCTACTACCTCCGAAGGATAATCGTTGTGGATCTCAGGGCAACTGAAAGGGACAAGAACTTGAGTCTCAAGGAATTCTGGAAGTCATGCAATATTCTTCATGATGTGAAAAATACTGATGGTGCTTGGGAGGAAGTCAAGCTGATGAACTTGAATGGTATATGGATGAAACTGTGCCCCCAGTTTGTGAATGACTTCCAAGGCTTTAAGGAGACAGTTGAGGCTGTCACCAAGAATGTAGTCCCTGAGTAAGGAGCTCAAGTTGGAGATGGAGGCTGATGATGTAAAAGAGCTGCTGGAATCTCATGACGTGGAGTTATCTGCCGAGGACCCCATTCAGCTGGAGAAGCAGATGGTTGAAGAGGATGAAGAAATGCCAAGCCCAGAGCCCAAGAGATTCACAACCTGGTAATTGGAAGAAACGTTTGCCCTGTTAGAGGAAGCATTGACAAAGCTCGAGGCTCAGGACCCCAACACTGCCAGGTACACTAAGTTCGCCGGAGGGGTCATGGATTGCCTGCGGTGTTACAAGGAAATTTGAGAGGAGAAGAGGGCATCCTTCCAGACTCACCTCTACCAATTCTTCGTGAAGGTAGATCCCCCCACCAACAGATCCTGTACCCTCTTACCTTAGGTGCCTCTATATACTCACCTGCCCCAGTATTTCCATCATCTGCTGAATGTTCTTTTGCCTCTCCAGACTCACCTGCTCCAGTCTCCTGTTTTTCTATGTTTTAGATATTTATATTTAACATTGGTGGGGAACCAGGTTCGAGTTTAGGTGTTTTCTTACTTACGTTGAAATCCGGGTCAAGTCAGCTGTCAGGAACAGAACCTGACGTAAAATGCTGACCTGTATTTTATGCCTTGCATGTCGTAGTGACTAAAAGGGATAGAAGGTCGAAGGTCTAAATATATTATCTTGCCTCAGTGTAGCTACTAGAAGAGGAGAAGATTCTTAGGATCCAATTAAGCCCTGTTGCTTATCTTTTTGTTCAGGAGTTGCTTCAGAAGGACTTGGCTTTATGTTTTATTCCATAGGAGGAGATGTTATTACAGAAGCTGTTCCCTCCACAGCCAATCCTGGAAACCCTAATTGTCCCAGCTATTTGGCAACTTCCGCACCTCTTCATATCTGTGAATAATAATCAGTCAATTAGTCACACTTATGTTGCAAGAGGCAAGAGGGTTAAATGATGAAAAAAATGAAGAAGAGAAGAAAAATTTTCATTACAGAGTTCTTCCAGACAAAGGGGAGATAAAGAAGATAATGACAGAAGATCAGGGGATGGGGCCTCATTAAGATTGTTATACACAAATGCTGATGGATTAGCTGGTAAGGCAGTAGAATTAAAAGATAGGATTCACAACAGTAAGGCAGATATAGTAGCAATTACAGAGACTAAGTTGAGTGAGGACATAAACAGTGTCACAGTTTTTCCTAAGGGCTTCAGAATACTAAGGGTTGAAAGATCTGAGAGGACTGGTGGAGGGATAGCACTGCTCATAAGTGAAAGGATTCAAGTTGAAGAAATAAACTTGGCTATAGAAAGTGAGTTCAAGGAATTTCTTGTTGCTCGCTTAAATACTGGGTCAGAGAGCATTATAATAACTGTTGTATACAACCCACCAAGGAACCAAAATAGGCTTGAAGTTTATGAGGAAAGTCATATAGGTACTATTGAAGTCATAAACTCAGTTGTTAACTTGGCACGAGAAAAAAAATGTAGGATTTTGATTATGGGAGACTTTAATCATAAAGAGATAGATTGGATAAATCTTGACCCACACAGTGGTGAGGACTCATTTGGGGCAAGATTCCTAGATTTCGTACAAGGGAATTTCCTACACCAACATGTAATGGAACCAACAAGGGCCAGGGGTGGGGATGAGCCATCACTACTTGATCTAGTGTTCACAGATAATGTGTTGGATATTGAAAAAATTGAGTATGTACCACCAATTGGAAAGAGTGACCACTGTGTGTTGTTGATGGAGTATATCATTGAAGATATTCTTCCTAAGAGTAGAGGCACTGAGGACATGAGGAGGAACTATCCGAAAGGAGATTACATCAAAATGAATGAGCTTTTTGCAGTTCTTGACTGGAGAACCTTATTTTACAACAAATCTGTACAAGAAATGTATGACATCTTTTGTGAGAAATATGGGAAGATAGTAGATTGCTGCATACCTTCCACCAAAGTAGGTGTAATTCATGCCAGAGAGAAATGGTTCGATAATGGGTGTAAAAGAGCTAAGGAGTGGAGAGACAAATGCTGGAAAAGGTATAGGAGGAGAAAAAACATAAATGCCTGGCAAACCTACAAAAGAGCAAGAAATGACTACCTAAGTAAAAGGAGAGAGGCAGAGAGAGACTATGAGAGGGACATCACCAGGAAGGCTAAAGAAAATCCCAAGCTTTTCCACAGCTTTATCAGAGGAAAACTGAAGGTAAAAGAACAGGTTTTAAGGCTAAAGAGAGCGGATGGAAGCATCACTGAGACGGATGAAGAGATCTGCAAAGAATTGAACAAGGAGTTTCAGTCAGTATTTACAGTAGAAAATACCCCACCCCCTCAGATTGCAGTGATAGAAGCTCAAGAGCCGGTATTAGAGAACATCAACCTTACAGCCACAGAGGTATGCAAAGCGCTGATGGATTTAGATGTTCATAAAGCTACAGGTCCTGATGACATATCCCCTCATGTGCTTAAAAAATGCGCAAACTCAATATCAGTGGCACTAAGTATCATATTTAAAAAGTCACTGGAGTCAGGGAAGATTCCAAGATGCTGGAAACAAGCAAATGTGATACCTATCTTCAAAAAGGGAAGGAGGGATACGGCTCTGAACTATAGACCAGTTTCCTTGACCAGCATAGTTTGCAAAGTTATGGAGAAACTACTAAGGAAACATATCTCTCTTCACTTGGAATCCTTCAACTTTTTGTCAGTGAGGCAACATGGCTTCAGAGAAGGTAGATCAACAGTAACAAACTTATTAGAATTTTATGATGAGATAAGCCAAATCTTACAGGAAGAGAGGGCTGGGCAGATTGCATATTCCTAGACTTCCAGAAAGCGTTTGACACTGTTCCACATGGGAGACTTATTAGGAAGCTGCAATCAATGGCTAGAATAGGTGGAAATGTTTTGGAATGGATAAAAACTTACTTAGAAGGAAGGGAACAGAGGGTTAGAGTAAGACACTCAGTGTCGGAATGGAGGAGAGTTAGTAGTGGAGTTCCACAGAGTTCAGTTTTTGGGCCACTTTTGTTCCTTGTATATGTAAATGACCTACCAGAGTCTGTAAATTCATTCATGAATATGTTTGCAGATGATGCAAAGATTGTGAAGAAAGTAAAAAACGAGAACAATGGTAGAGAACTTCAGGAGGATCTAAATAATCTGCATGAGTGGTCAGAAAAGTGGCTAATGAAATTCAATACTTCAAAATGTAAGGTAATGAGAACGGGTACAAGTGCAAAAAGGCCCAAGCTTGACTACTCGGTGGCTGGAGTACAACTTCAAGAGACAGAAAATGAGAGAGATCTAGGAGTAAACATACTGGCAGATTTGTCTCCAGAAATACATATAAATGGCATAGTAAGGGCAGCATATGCATTCTTATCAAATGTAAGGGTAGCCTTCAGGCACATGGACAAGGAAATGTTCAGAAATATTATGTAACCTATGTGAGGCCAAAACTCGAATATGCAGCCCCCTTTTGGAATCCGCACTTGAAAAAGCACATAGCTAAGCTTGAAAAAGTTCAAAGACATGCCACGAAACTGGTGCCAAAAATACGCAATCTCAGTTATGATGAGAGGCTGAGGGAATTAGACTTACCATCACTCGAAGCTAGAAGAGTGAGGGGGGGATATGGTGACAGTCTTTAAATTCCTTCATGGTTATGATAGAGTGGATAGGGATTGATATTTTGATATGGCTGGCTCTAGAACTAGAGGTCATAGTTTGAAGCTTCGTAAGAAAACTTGTTTGCAGGATGTAAGGAAATACTTTTTCAGTGTAAGAGTAGTTGATAATTGGAATTGGCTAAGCGAGGAGGTAGTTAATGCTATCTCAATCCATAGTTTTAAGGACAGGTATGATAAGTATCACTAAGTATAAAATGGAACCGATGAGGAGACGGGAAGATACGAGCTTTGGGCTCTTTCCCGTAAACACAATTAGGTAATCACAATTAGGTAATCACATATATATATATATATATATATATATATATATATATATATATATATATATATATATATATATATATATATATATATATATATATATATATATATATATATATATATATATATATATATATATATATATATATATATATATATATATATATAGTGAATGCATAATGTCAGTGTCTTATATTAAATTATTGCATATTGCATAGCATAACAATATTGCATAGCATAACATATGTGTATGTTATACTAAAAACCTGTCTTGAACTTAGTGTTTTCTTGCAGGCTTTGCTGATGCGCAAACACCTTGGGACGAAAACATTTTTATTGGGCTTACAGGATACCCCAGGGCAGGTTACAGGAGGAAAGCCTTGTGGAGGTCCTTTGTGTATGCCACATCTTTGCTCACCTCCATTATTACCTCACACAGTATACGCTGCTGTTGCACAGGTAAGGATTTGAATTTACAAAAGCTCTTTTGGCAGTTGATTGTGTCTTTTTATCATCGTGCCAGATTATTTTGATTGATCCCATGGGTTGCTTATTCACTTTGCAAATTATTAACTAATATTTTCAACTTGTTGATATGATGTCATTTCTTACTGAACCCAGCAGGGTAGCCATTGATGAAGATAATGGGAGACATCAAGGCTTTGCCTCATCTTGCACATCCTCACTCTGTCATTTTTTTTAGTAGCAAGGTAAAAAGGTTATGGAAGGAGGGCTTTGGACTCTTTGCTACTTTTCTCTTTTAGTTGACTTTTGGAGTATTCAGAGCGTATTCATTTATACTTTTTTCTTCCCAACATCCGGTTATAATACGTTGATATATCTATCTTTTTATAAGGGCAGCACTTTTTTAACAGAGTTGACTGATTCGAAGCACAAACCCCCTTATCTTTATTTCTCTCAATAAAAACACATCCATCACTCTTCCTACATGCTACTAATCTCCTCTCTTTTGCTTTCACTCGTTCTACAACCACGCACCTTTAGTTACTGAATATAAGGGTTCCAGTTGGAAATTCCCTATCAGAACCCCCATTTGTTTTTACTTAGTGTGAAAATAATGATAAGGAGGGTAATGCCAGTCCCTCTGTTTTGCCCCATATAGTTCACTTTTACAAGACACAGGGAAAAGAGAAGGTGATATTCTTTTCCTACACCATATGAGAATGTATGAATAATATGTTGAGTTAGTGAAAATGGACTCTGGGAGGCACATGGTTAGAAAGAACCCATCACATTATTTAGTATACACTCCTTAATTTAATGAAGTGATCCTTATAATTAATTGTATCCAGTTAGTTATTTTAATCTCTTAATTTAGACATCCATAATTTTCAGTGCAACTTAGAAAATTGTTCTGAGGATAATGTCATTCCTAATATCTTTTTAACATTAATGACTGAGGAAGATCTGAGTGTATAGTGTAGTCAAGGGTGAGCATTGTTAATTATTTATTGAAATGATATGGATGTTTAGTCATAAGTTAGGGACATATACAATTTATGTATATAAAGTATGCCGTTTTCTCTGCGTGTGGGGAAAAATTCCTCTCTCCATTTCCCTGTGTTGCAGGAGATAATTAGAAAAGTGATCTCTGGTGGTGACAGATAAGAATACATACGTTTAGCCACAGTGTCTTGAGAAAATTTCCTAAAAAGAAAGGAAAACAGCTGTTAGATCCTTCCTCCTTGAATTTTTTTTTTTTTTTTTTTTTTTTTTTTTTTTTTTTTTGAGAGCATCTGAGAGAGGAAGTACAGTGTATATTAAAGTCCTGTTACCTCATTGTTTTCGTGACAACAGCCTGGTAATTTCATAATTATATGAGATCAATGGTTTTTTGGTAGCCTAAGCAACAATTTTAACACTAATTATCACTAATATGTAAATTCCACTGCACTGATGCAATTTGTATAGTAATTCACCAACATGTCTTGATAAATTCTCGAATGCAAAAATAAAAATAAACGAAACACTGCACATTTAGAACTTAAAGCAGATAATTACATACATATACACATGGCCTCATTCCCCCTTGTAAGGGTGGTGGCCGATCTAAGGAATGCACATTCACCACGATCCACACATACCTCAACCACTCTTCTTGGCTTCTTTGGGAAAAAGGTTGCCTCATTTCACCCCCTTCCACCCTGCTTGAGTCACCCACAAGGTAGATGGGCAAGGATATTCCACAATGAGGCCCGACAGTTGCAGCTGCTTTAGCCCTATCACTTCATGACATGGTAACTTACGTCATACCTGTCCATCACAGTTCACTGAGCTAGCAGGTGTGAGAAATCTCTTTTGCCTGTGTCACCTATACACAATCGTCCTACACACATTCCTATCTCTTGCACTATTCCCTACTTCACTGACATTCCACGTCCATTCAGTGCCCTTTTCAAGTCATTCATTCATCTCATTTTAGGGGTCCCTCTTGTCCTAACTAATTCCAATCACCTTTCCACTCTATACTCTTGACTATTGTGTAGAAACCAACTCAACACTCTTTGACCTAGCCTATCTGACAGCTCTATTTCAACTCCCATTCTCTGCCTGACATCCCCATTCTTACTCTATCTACTCTAGATAGACCAATCATACTTCTCCAACACACTGTTTACTTGGGAGGTTACTGCTGTGGCTGGCACCACACTGGGGAGTTGGGGCCTGTGCCGGCTGGCGACCGCCCTATGGGTCCTCCATAACCTGTTCCACCCATCCGTGGGAGGAAAATCTAAAACAGCAACAAAAACTCCAATACCTCATCTCCATTACATTCATCTTGTTCCTTTTATCCTCTCTTGCATTCCAAGTCTCTTCTCCGTACAAGTATGTTGGCACAATCACATCTTCATATATCCTTCTTTTTGCTTTCATTCCAAAATATCTGTTTCTCATTACACTTTTCAACTCACCCAGACATTTACTTGCCTCCTTCACTCTGTGACTTATCTCTGCATCCACTCGTCCTTTCCTTGATACATGTGACCCCAGATACTTAAAACTCTCAACTTCTTCGAGCAACTCCCCATTCACTCCTACATTCAGTCTGCCAACATTAACACTCCTCGTGCATCTCATGACTTTATTTTTATCAATATTCACTCGCAATATCATTCTTAAATGTACCCTAATAAACTCAGTCACCAACTGATTCGGTTCATTCTCAGTATCAGTCGCCCGTACAGTATCATCCGCAGGTAGCTACTAATTCAATTTCTACAACCTTTCATCCTCACCCACTAGTTCCAAACCTATATCTAATACTATTTCATTTACTTCCCTTACCACTCCATCCATATACACATTAAACAGCCATGGCAACATTACACAACCTTAATTTACCCCTACATTCTCCTCAAACCAATCACTCATACCAATCCCAACTCTCATACATGGTCTACTGTTCATGTAAGAACTCTTCACCACATTCAACAAACTTCCACTTCTTCCATACAGTCACAACACACTCCACAACCCCTCTTTGTTTACCTTGTCATATGCTTTCTCTAATTCCTGAAAAGCTCAAAATGTGCCCCTACCTTTCTCCATGAACCTCTCAACCACCTGTCTTACCACAAACACCTGATCCACACATCCTCTTCCTCTCCTGAACCCACACTGTTCCTCCCCAATCAATCTCTCAGTACTCTTCCTAATTCTCTCCATTAACACTCTTCCATATAACTTATCAACTACACTCAACAAACTAATTCATCTAAAACCTCTACACTCATATCCTTTCCCTTTGTAAAGTGGAACTATGCAAGCACCTCTCCAATCAATTGGGACCCTCTATTTCCTAAACATGTGTTCCACAACTTAGCCATACATTCTACTAATGTTTCTCCAATTTTTGACAAGCATTCAACATGACACCTATCTTTTCCTGGTGCTTTACATGCTTTCATTGCTCTCAATGCCAAATGTACCTCCTCTTTAGTTATTTCTTTATCATTCTCATCACCTAACATTTGCATTCTCTTGTTTGCCACATCAATAACCTTTACCTCTCTATCATCTTCCTCATTTAGCAATTCCTTGAAATATTCAGCCTATCTCTCTCTCTCGCTTTCATTTTATCTACTAGCACTTGCCCTTCTGCTCTTTTCACCCTCTCCTCCCTACCAGACTCACCTTTCCACATTCTTTTCACTTCCTTCCCAGACAAATTTTTTTTTCCTTTCAAAATTCTCAGACCAGCATATACCCTACCTTACATCCGCTTCTCTCTTTGCCTCCCTAACCTTTGCTAACCTTCTCTGCACAATACATTTCATACGCCTCTGCATTACCTTCACTTCCTTCCCAGACATCTTTTTTTGCCTTTCAAAATTCTCAGACAATCATCTACCCTACCTTACATCCGCTTCTCTCTTTGCCTCCCTAACCTTCGCTAGCCTTCTCTGCACAATACCTTTCATACGTCTCTGCATTACCTAACTGCAACCATACCTCAAATGCCTTTCTTTTCAGCCACTACTGCACTCACCTGCTCATTCCACGATTCACTACCTTTCCTTTTACTTACACCAGTTAGTCTCCTCTCGCACACTTTATAACTTCCCCCTTGAAACAGCCCCATTCTTCTTCCAGTCCCTCCTCCACTTTCTCTTTCACTACATTCCACACATTCCTCAGACTAACCTTATACTCACAGTTTTTCTCTTATACAATTCATTCATTTTTACCTTCTCTTTTCCCCTCTTGTGTCTCCGATTTCTTCCCTTTTCTCCTACTCTCACTCTACTTTCCACTAAATGATGATCAGATATTCCACCATTAGCTCCTCTCAGTACATTCACATTCAATACTCTTCCATTCACCCTCCTGTCCACCGCAACATAATCCAATAATGCTCTGTCAACTACTCTTCCATTATCATCTCTGAACCATATATACTTGTGCACATCCCTCTTTTTAAATACAGTATCAGCAATCAACATCTTTTTCTTAATACACATTTCTATCATTTTCTCTGCTATCATTCCTACCAGGTACTCCATAATTCCCAATTGCACAATCCATTGGCTCATTCCCTACTCTAGCATTCAAATCTCCCATCAACACCACATTCACATTCAATCCCAAGTCTTCCACATAGTCGTTCAATTTCATTCAAAATTCTTCTCTTTCTCTCTCACTTCTTTTACTGTCAGGGCCATATGCACTCACAAATGCCCAAACCTTGCATTCTTGTCTCATTTTAGCCACTATTATTCGAGATGATACTTCCTTCAATTCCACCACACACTTATTTATCTCTTCACTTACCAACAAAGCCACTCCCTCTCTCAACTCCAAACCCCCTACCTACAACACTCCCAAATGTCACCTCACCATTCCCTTTTATCTTAGTTTTGCTTGGTGTAAGTACACCTAGCTCTTGGAATAACGCGAAGATAGGTTCTCAGAAGTGACGTGTAATGTGAAAATCGTGTAATGTAACGAGTCATTTTACATATGAAACAATGATAATGGGCATAGATACGTTTCACAACCATACATAGACACACTATGCTAGAGATATAAGATAAGTAAAACATATTTCACAAGTACATAACAAAGCAAAAAGACTTGTAGCTATTTTTAAGAGTACAAAGATATTCAGATTTACTGTATAGCAAGCAAATTAACACACTGTACTCTATTATGCGGTGGGCAACAGGCATACACTGGGACGTGCATGGTGGCGGTGAGCACGTAACTTAAGCGGTAGAAGAGGATGAGGATGCGGGAGAACGAACCTCTATCTGCAAACGTTTTTGCTCGCACACTTTTTCCCTGACGATATTGTATGGCAAGTTTGTTTGCTGTTTGTTTTTAATGGTCATCCACGGAGTACTTAGCATTTTTTTCCATTCTCTCCATAATATCCGATCGCATTAATTGGTAGAAGAGGAGGAGGATGCAGAAGAACGAACCTCTATCTGCAAACGTTTTTGCTCTCGCTCGCTTATCCGTGACGATATTATATGGCAAGTTTGTTTGTGTTTGTTCTTAATACTCATCCACGTACTGTACTTAGCATATTTTCCATTTTCTCCATAATATCCGATCGCATTAAGTGGTATAAGAGGAGGAGGATGCAGGATAACGAACCTCTATCTGCAATGTGTTGTTGCCTCCGTATCAGCTGATGTGCTCTCGCACGCTTTTTCCCTGACGATGTTAAATGGCAGATTTGTTTGCTGTTTGTTCTTAATGCTCATCCACATACTTAGCATTCTCATTAAGTGGTAGAAGATGAGGAGGATGCGGGAGAACGAACCTCTATCTGCAAAAGTTTTCTCGCCTGGGTGTGAGCCGATGCGCTCTCGCACGCTTTTTCCCTGACGATATACAAACCTTAACACAAACACAGTCAGAACAAGCGATATATCCACGCAGTATGCTGGGTAAAGAGACACTGAAGCACATGGCAGCGTGGTGGAAAAGTGCCTCCAAGGTGGTCAATTATTTACTAAAATGAAATTTTTTTTTCAAATTTTTTGCATGGGCATTATTTGTGTATTTTTCATTTTATTTACTATTATTTTTGAGGGGCGATATTCCAATTTCACGTATTTTAAACACGTGTAAAAGGCGAACTGAGTATATATATATATATATATATATATATATATATATATATATATATATATATATATATATATATATATATATATATATATATATATATATACAGTATATATATATAATATATATATATATATATATATATATATATATATATATATATATATATATATATATATATATATATATATATATATATATATATATATATACAACCTTGTTCCTTTTATGCGCGATTTTTTTTATATGTAAAATTGCAATAACGCCCCCCAAAAATAATAGTAAAAAACTCGGGATTCACGAATAACGCCCCTCCCCCCAAAAAAAAAATATTTTTTTTTTTTTTTTTTAAAGATTATAGTGACACCAGGATGGACCAAAAAATTATAAAATAAAACAGCCTTTATCAGGCTGCAAAGAGAAACAGATGGAGAGTGTAATGACCTGTCAGATGTGAAGGGATTATAAAAGATGTGTAATGAATATCCTGCTCTCTGCTGGGTTTTAAT
>JAXCGZ010018198.1:0-17500 GCA_037179515.1 Halocaridina rubra | reverse complement strand
TTGATGTCTTTCATTCTAAATTAAGTCTCATGTGTCAGGAGATGTAATAATTATGCCAGATTGCAAAGGTCAAGTGATTAGGGTTTAATTTAAGGAAATTTTAGAAGTCATAAATATATAAATTAGTGCCATAACCCCGTTATGAGATTATCTGAGTCTGTGAAGCAATTGTCATGAATATTCTTAACATATTATAAATCTTAAGTGTTATCAGTAATTTTAATTTGTTTTATAACTGTGAATGATAGTAGCTTGGCAAGATATAATGAGCATTATAAGATATTGAACTTCATAAGCTGTGTCTCCACTGCACAATAAACTAAACCTTGGTAACCACAATTATTTGCGATGTTCACAATATCTAAATATCCCTATCATCTTTGGCTCTCTATTTCTTTGGTTCCACGTAAACAAAGCTCAGGTGTCAGTAGAGCTGTATTTATCCATGTTTGTAAATTATGCAGCATACCTTTTAGTGATATATTTCTTCGAGACATAATTGAGTTCGTATTACTCGTTGTTATAACATTCTTTACCTCTCAACACACAATTGTTGTTTTCTTTTAACTTTCAAGAAATTTCAGTGTGACATTATAACATTTTGAACAGTGAAGTAGTTCTAAAATTAGTTTTTGTCTTATTGTGCTGGAAAATATTTCTGTTATTTTTCTTAAGCCAAGCTATTCCACATCATTTGTTGACCTTTTCCAGTTTATATATTTATATACCTTTTAGAGGTCTTTTCAAAAAATTCTTTTAGAATGCACAACACCTGCCTTAATAAAGTGTCTTTCTTCTGTATTTAGTCCTCCTACTTTTTCAGCCTTTTAAACAGTTAGTCTGTCGATCATCAAGGTGTTAATCCCTTGAGTTTCACTTTAAAAACTTGAGAGAATTCGAATTCATACGGCTGTTTGTATCACTCATGAGCTCTTCTTGATCAACTCTTGGCATGGCACCATCCAGGTGAAAAGAACCCGCCGTGGAAATCTGGATGTCCCAGAGGATCTTCTCGGGGCATCTTGGGGTTACGACTCTCCGCTGCGTACTGTCCCAGGAGGGATTTGAGGGTAGCTGTTACATCTGGGTGTAGATAGGACACGTCTGTAGTTTCCAGTGGGTCATCTGTATATAACCAAAAAAAAAATGAGTGTTGTTATTATTATAATTATTATCATTATTATTATTATTATTATTATTATTATTATTATTATTATTATTATTATTATTATTATTATTATTATTATTATTACTATTATTATTATTATTATTATTATTATTATTATTATTATTATTATTATTATTATTATTATTATTATTATTACTATTATTATTATTATTATTATTATTATTATTATTATCATTATTATTATTATTATTATTATTATTATTATCATTATTATTAATATTATTATTATTATTGTTATTATTATTATTATTATTATTATTATTATTATTATTATTATTATTATCATTATTATTATTATTATTATTATTATTATTATTATTATTATTATTATTATTATTATTATTATAATTATTATTTTTATTATTATTATCATTATTATTATTATTATTATTATTATTATTATTATTATTATTATTATTTTTATTATTATTATTATTTCTGCTTGATATCCCATGTACTGTGTTTGGATTCATTTTATATACTATAGAAACTAAAGACAAAAATTGTGTACTCTTGAAAATTCTCTCTCTCTCTCTCTCTCTCTCGCTCTCTCTCTCTCTCTCTCTCTCTCTCTCTCTCTCTCTCCTCTCTCTCTCTCTCTCTCTCTCTCTCTCTCTCTCTCAGCTAACCTTTGAGGTTAAACAACATGACTGGTTTATTAAGTATGCTGGAGTGCCACGTTGAGCAACACCTTCCGGTCTTCATTTCTCGATTGCTTCCAGCGATGACGTCAGATGGCGGCACCCAACCATCATATCGCCCACCATCTCCAACAATTAGCTTCCAGTTCCTGCGCCTGAAAAGAAAAGAATCCGAACTTTGTCAATAAAATAGCTGAAAACGCATAGAATATTCTCTATAAAGGAATATTATAATTGTTTTCATGTAAGAATTTCTTTTTTTTTTTAAGCATTCTCGTGCCTCGGAAGGAATGCTGAAAAAAATAAATATTGAGTAGTCTCCACAAGGAAATGATTCCCTTTGAGAAAAGTAAAAAAAAAATAAAGCAACAGCTGGCACAATATAATGATGAACATAGCAAGATAATAATGTTTTGTGTAGGTGTTTGCCTTGCATACCTGATTATATATTCAAATTTTCTTAAAATAGTGACTTTTGTACCAGTTTCTTCTTTGTATGTTTGATTTATTGTGTCACTGTTAAATCCCATTATGGGAGTGGGCACAGACAGATTGGAGCTGAGAAAATCTAGTCTGGATACCTTTCCTAACTCACAGCGGTGGGTTCAACCGCTGATCTGTTGTCTCCTGAGTCGAGTTTTCTAATCATTGGGCTATCGTGTTCCCCGTAGCATTTCATTTCTTACCAGTGACGAAATCTGAATCTGAGGCAATTATCAAACCTTCTGTAGATCAGTGGAAGGGACTGACTCAAACTCAGGAATCACAAATTCATGTATCTCAAGGTGGAGCGTACATCTTCTCTTTCTGCCATACTCATTTGGGGATGTAAAGAATGAATAGTGCTGTCCTGTGTGTGCTAGGTAGTCTCCATCAGCTTAGCATGCTAAGTAAGTACACAATGAATGTGTATGGTAAAAGCTGAAATAATATTTAATTCGAACTGGTTCTCTAATAAGGACAGAAATGCTCTTTTGATTACTTTCTCCCAAAGCAAAAACCTAAACAAGAGCAGTCTTAGTTGTCATTCTCAGAGGCTTCTTGATGATATGAAAATAATGTGTTCGTTTGGTAACGTTCACGCAAAGCAGAATCCCCAACAAGAACACACAGAATCCTTCAACTTTTTGTCAGTGAGGCAACATGGCTTCAGAGAAGGTAGATCAACAGTAACAAACTTATTAGAATTTTATGATGAGGTAAGCCAGATCTTACAGGAAAGAGAGGGCTGGGCAGATTGCATATTCCTAGACTTCCAGAAAGCGTTTGACACTGTTCCACATGGGAGACTTATTAGGAAGCTGCAATCAATGGCTAGAATAGGTGGAAATGTTTTGGAATGGATAAAAACTTACTTAGAAGGAAGGGAACAGAGGGTTAGAGTAAGACACTCAGTGTCTGAATGGAGAAGAGTTAGTAGTGGAGTTCCACAGGGTTCAGTTTTAGGGCCACTTTCGTTCCTTGTATATGTAAATGACCTACCAGAGTCTGTAAATTCATTCGTGAATATGTTTGCAGATGATGCAAAGATTGTGAAGAAAGTAAAAAACAAGAACAATGGTAGAGAACTTCAGGAGGATCTAAATAATCTGCATGAGTGGTCAGAAAAGTGGCTAATGAATTTCAATACTTCAAAATGTAAGGTAATGAGAATGGGTACAAGTGCAAGAAGGCCCAAGCTTGACTACTCGGTGGCTGGAGTACAACTTCAAGAGACAGAAAATGAGAGAGATGTAGGAGTAAACATACTGGCAGATTTGTCTCCAGAAATACATATAAATGGCATAGTAAGGGCAGCATATGCATTCTTATCAAGTGTAAGGGTAGCCTTCAGGCACATGGACAAGGAAATGTTCAGAAATATTTATGTAACCTATGTGAGGCCAAAACTCGAATTTGCAGCCCCCTTTTGGAATCCGCACTTGAAAAAGCACATAGCTAAGCTTGAAAAAGTTCAAAGACATGCCACGAAACTGGTGCCAGAAATACGCAATCTCAGTTATGATGAGAGGCTGAGGGAATTAGACTTACCATCACTCGAAGCTATAAGAGTGAGGGGGGATATGGTGACAGTCTTTAAATTCCTTCATGGTTATGATAGAGTGGATAGGGATGGATATTTTGATATGGCTGGCTCTAGAACTAGAGGTCATAGTTTGAAGCTTGGTAAGAAAACTTCTTTGCAGGATGTAAGGAAATACTTTTTCAGTGTAAGAGTAGTTGATAATTGGAATTGGCTAAGCGAGGAGGTAGTTAATGCTATCTCAATCCATAGTTTTAAGGACAGGTACGATAAGTATCACTAAGTCTAAAATGGAACCGATGAGGAGACGGGAAGATACGAGCTTTGGGCTCTTTCCCGTAAACACAATTAGGTAATCCCAATTAGGTAATCACAGACCTAATTGCTCCTCGTAGAGGCTTCTTTCGGACATTGTAAACGAAAGAGTGTCTTGGTGATTTCGTATTAGAGATGATCGCAGGCCACATATTCATACTGTCTTTACTTTCCTGTGCACCAGAGCTATTTTCTTCACCGGTTAGGCTTGCTGATTTTCCTCTATTAGTGCCATTGGACACCTTAGCGCCAGACCGTGCCACGTGCAGAAGAGTATCATGCCAATCTACGATGTGCATTAGTCTGTAATAATAGTTAGTGTTTAATTAGAGATTCTCATTTTTCATTTCATGAAGCTTCAATACTTATCAGCTCTTTTATTTTACTTAGCTATATGATTTACAAAGTAGTGTGATGTTGCTGTTTGCCTTTTTAGGCCACTATCAATTTCCATTCGCATGGTCGAGAATACGGACAGATTAGAGCTAGGGTATTAAGACAGGATGCCCTTCCTAACTCCCCGCTGTGTTTGAATACGGGTAGTAGTTTGCATGTTGCACAATTCAGGCAAGCACTGGTTATGTTTCACAATGCCAGGCTTCGATATTTACACATCAGTGCCTGTCTGTATTATTTACGAGTATGTTTAAAAAATATGGCACCACTTAATTTATATCATAATATTAAAAAACTAGATGTTGAATTATATAGTGCATGAAGAAAATGGTAAATACCGTAAATAAATTAATATTTTATAAGTTAAGAAAATTATCATTAATGTTTCTACAACTTATGTGTAGTATTAG
Organism: Halocaridina rubra; assembly: GCA_037179515.1. NCBI lineage: Eukaryota > Metazoa > Arthropoda > Malacostraca > Decapoda > Atyidae > Halocaridina > Halocaridina rubra. Next base: position 12,526 of record JAXCGZ010018198.1, on the reverse strand, counting down.
AGATAGATAGATAGATAGATAGATAGGCAGATAGATAGGTAATTAGATAGATATATATATATATATATATATATATATATATATATATATATATATATATATATAGAGAGAGAGAGAGAGAGAGAGAGAGAGAGAGAGAGAGAAAAAAAAAGAGAGAGAGAGAGAGAGAGAGAGAGAGAGAGAGAGAGAGAGAGAGAGAGAGAGAGAGAGAGAGAGAGAGAGAGAGAGAGAGCATGTGTAGATGGATAGATAGATATATAGATGATAAATAGAGAGAATATTTATGTATGTATGCACACACACACACACACACACACACACACACACACACACACACACACACACACACACACACACACACGCCAGAAATACGCAATCTCAGTTATGATGAGAGGCTGAGGGAATTAGACTTACCATCACTCGAAGCTAGAAGATTGAGGGGGGATATGGTGACAGTCTTTAAATTCCTTCATGGTTATGATAGAGTGGATAGGGATGGATATTTTGATATGGCTGGCTCTAGAACTAGAGGTCATAGTTTGAAGCTTGGTAAGAAAACTTCTTTGCAGGATGTAAGGAAATACTTTTTCAGTGTAAGATTAGTGGATAATTGGAATTGGCTAAGCGAGGAGGTAGTTAATGCTATCTCAATCCATAGTTTTAAGGACAGGTATGATAAGTATGAGTAAGTATAAAATGGAACCGATGAGGAGACGGGAAGATACGAGCTTTGGGCTCTTTCCCGTAAACACAATTAGGTAATCACAATTAGGTAATCACACACACACACACACACACACACACACACACACACACACACACATACATATATATATATATATATATATATATATATATATATATATATATATATATATATATATATATATATATATATTAATCATATCAACTGAAAAAACATGAAATTATCCAAATTTACCCAGTGTACTTGTAACCAGTTTTAGGGAGGAGGGGCGAATGAATGAAAGCCACCCCTCGAGTCCCTCCCTCGAAAACCCCTCCTTTGTTTCCTCTCAGAGGGAAATTGTTTCCACCTGCTTGGATATTGCCACCATTCTGCAAAAGGTAGACATTTATACTGATATTAAATAAATTAGTTAAGGGAACAAATATATATATATATATATATATATATATATATATATATATATATATATATATATATATATATATATATATAGTAATTTTGCAGATGGAAGAAAATATATTCATATGATTTAACTAAAACGTATTTGATGGATATAATAGCAACAGATTTATATTTAGCTTTACATAATTCATAGATGTTGCAAACATTATTAGTACATATAGTAGTAATTTCTGCATAGAAGAACCAAATTTATAGACGATAAATTAATCAAAATAAATAGTTAAGAGATCTATATAGTAGTAAGTTCTGCAAAGGGAAACACCGTAAATATATTGATGGTTATTTAATATATCTGTATAGTAGAAAAATAGACTCCTAAATATGTTTTTGGCAAGAAAATAAATTTAGTATGAAAAAATCAAATATAAGACTGTCATGGACTATGAACTGGTGTTAAATTATTAGTGTTTATATATAACCAAGAGAATAATCCATAATTAAATAGATTTTCAAAAATCCCATATGTCACACAAAATTATATAGAGTATTTATGAGTATACTTATTTATATGTTATTACTTTAAATACCACAAGTAACAAGTAAAGTAAGTGAAATATAATTTGCATTGTCATCCTATTCTGACGCTTGACTTTGATCTTAGTTGTGTGTTCCGGTCAGGGATAGATAATTAGTCTTGTTTAGAATATTCTATTTTACATATTTAACATTACACTAAACAATATTTATTTACCTATTGAGTTATTTATTGGTTTAATGTTTTTATATATGATGTAATTATCAGGAAAATCAATATATATATATATATATATATATATATATATATATATATATATATATATATATATTGATTCGCTTATGTGTACTTTTGTTTGTTTATTTATTTTTTATAATGTACTCACATCTGTAGAAAAGACGATGATAGAATTACGGTATAGTCCAGATTCCTTCAGCTGGTTTACAACTCGACCCACAACTTCATCTAAAGCACTCATCATTCCTTCAAAAATAATTTGACATATACAGAATGTTGAAGTTACTTTTAGTAAAAGCAAAAACAGTAAGTTAGAATGAAAAATTACTGCACGCTACGGAAGGCTGCATGAGAGCTCAAGGTAATGCTGAAGCTAATGTATGCATATATGTATCTCTCTCTCTCTCTCTCTCTCTCTCTCTCTATATCTATATATATATATATATATATATATATATATATATATATATATATATATATATATATATATATATATATATATATATATATATATATATACATATATATGCATATATATACATATATATATATATTATATATATATATATATATATATTATATATATATATATATATATATATACATATATATGCATATATATACATAAATATATATATATATATATATATATATATATATATATATATATATATATGAATCATTTTTTACCCCGACCGGGACTCGAACCTAGGACTTATAATTACTAAGTCAAGGCGCTACCAACTACACACCACAGAAGGTTGATAGCGCCTTGACTTACTGATTATAAGTCCTAGGTTCGAGTCCCGGTCGGGGTAAAAAATTATTCATGTTTTCACATAAGTAATGTGCTTTCTTGGTTATATATATATATATATATATATATATATATATATATATATATATATATATATATATATATATATATATATATATATATATTGAATCTGTTCCACGGGAAGCACGTTAATATTCTAAAAATGGATAACTAGAGCTACGTAAAGAACTGAAAGTAATTTTTTTATATCCTTCTAAAAATTTCCTTCACATTCCTGACGTAGCCATAGCTACTTTAGAAAACAATAATGTGGATACACTGCAATTTTCGTGTTTTACGGGAACCCTTAGGAATAGGCATTTTTTTTTCCATAGGGAAGAATGAGTTTGTAAAAGCACTGATGTACTTTTGACTCCACACACTTCATTATGCACTCTCAAAATTTACAAAGTTGCGAGGGATTATCACAAAAAGAGCGTATATGAACAATTTATTCATTTGACTGTACCTAGGAAGGTTCTTCTAGCAAGGTTCCTTGTGGATGAGGTATACTTCCGTCTGTATTGGAGTGGCACTTCTACAGGTCCATGGACAGCTTGCATGGATAGCATGATGAATAGAGGTGAGTTGGCACCACTGTCTGCATGATCACGAATTAATTTCTCGGCTCGAGTTGCATATAGATCCTAAAAATAAGATAGTCAAATGTATATAAATAAAGAAAAAATTGTAAGAAATAATTTTATTAATTATTCATCTCTGCGTAGTAAGATATACCCTGGCCAGCGAGATGCACAGACTTTATAGTGTTGTTGTTTGCTGTTATATGTGTCACTATTAAACACCATTCGGGGTTTTTAATATGCAAATTTGTATCGTGTTTTTCTATTATATTGTCGCTTGTGAAGGCATTCCGGATTGGTTATTAGATCCCCAATATCATTTTAGCTCTTTTCACTACTACTACTACTACTACTACTACTACTACTACTACTACTACTACTACTACTACTACTACTACTACTACTACTACTACTACCCCTTGTTAGGAGAACAAAAATACCTCCTGCCTGTTCCCCTGCGTGTCGTAAAAGTAGACTACGTCGAGCGAGGCAAGAGGACTGGGGATCCCCTTGTTTCTAAGAATATCTTTCTTCCACCAAAAATCCTAGGTTTTTTGCATTAACTAATCCACTCCCCTTAAAAAGGGAATTTTAGGTTTTGTATATAGCAAAGCTGCTACAACTACTACTACTACTACTACTACTACTACTACTACTACTACTACAACTATAGTAGTAGTAGTAGTAGATTATTTAGCTATCCATCTCACCTCTGCCCAATATTCTTCCATTATGACTGTGTTATATAAGTTATCTAGATTTAAAATATTAAAGTCCTGACCCTTTATATTTCTCCGTTTTTATTATTATTATTATTATTATTATTATTATTATTATTATTATTATTATTATTATTATTATTATTATTATTATTATTATTATTTTTATTATTATTATTATTATTATTATTATTATTATTATTATTATTATTATTATTATCATTATTATTATTATTATTATTATTATTATTATTATTATTATTATTATTATTATTATTATTATTATTAATATCGACGGTGTGAGAAATTTTAGATATGTAACCTTTTTGAAAGGCAGTGACACCTAGACCTCCTAAGGCTACTGCTTTAACAACAGAAATATACAGTCATAAGTTGTATACCTCTGATGATAAACACAAAAGTATTCGAAGAGTTTGGTTATCATTTGATCACTCAAATATTATATATTAACTATATTATTCGTATATTTCCGTCTAAATTCAGTTATTCTTTACAAAGGTGGTTTTGGTCAGGCACTATTGTGCACACAATGGATATTAAGAATTAAGGCTGGATGCCCTTTGTGATGCCCTGCGGTAGGATCGAACCCGCGCAAGTCGCTTTCTGACACGTGCTCTCTATCACTGAGCTACCGTGACCCTCTTTCTACAAACAATATAATAATCATTAAAAGTTGTATGGTTGTTGATAATTAACATACAGTATCCAAACACTTACATTTGAATAAATTCCAGAGACATTCGAGAGAGGCGTCTCATTTAACCTAAAGTCCCTTCCTCCGTTAACTTCATTTGACTCACTCTTTGGCTCCTTTATATGTTGTCGTCTGTCGTATCTTAACTGCTGCAATTGTTCTTCCTTCAAGCTTTCGGAGAGAGGTGGCACGTTGGTCTCGATTGGGAGCTCAGCTTGGAAGTTGACTTCATTCCGGTTTCTCCAAGCTTGGGATCCTGACAGTTTGTGATGATTGAAAAATTTTATAGGATTGAACAAATACATAAATAACAAGTAAATAGATGAATAGATAAAAAAAAACCAGTATTTTCATACCTTGAATATTAATAGACAGGCTTTGCTTTCCTGTACACTATCCATAACTGGATTTCCTATTGCCATTTCTGACATCCTATGCTTTGAAATAAATTTAATACAAAGGGATAGCATATTCATAAACATTCATCAAAATTACCCCGACCCAATGCTAGAGAGTAAGACTAAGTTTTTCTGACTTCGAAACGAAACAATAATAGTCGTGTTTGGTGAAAAAATTAAAATTCTTAAATATAAATCGTGTATGGTGAAAAGAGTAAGTCTTTCTAGCTTCAAAAAGTGAACAATAGAGGTCATGAATGGTGGAAAAAAAGTTTGTCTAACTTAAAATGCAAGACCAATAGAGATCATGTTTGATTGATTAAAGTTATTTTTTTTTATTTCAGAGAAAAAACAGCAGAAATCACGTATGGTGGAATCTTTTTTCTCTAACTGCGAAAATAAAACATGAAAAATCATAATTGGTGAAAAAGAAAATTGTTTCTAACTTCAAAAAGAGAACATTAGAAATTATGCTTAGTGTAGTATATGTAGGGAAGCATTAGATAAAATATAAGTAGATTTTGTTCATAAGTATTTTCTTTCCAGGAGAGTTGCTGAATGGGATATAGTAATCCCTATGGAAGCTCGAGTTTGTGAAAATACTAGTTCCTACTTTGACTTAACACATCTAATGGTGTTCTCCCTGACAAAGGCTATTTACCCAATGAAGGGATGTCACTACTATGTTTTCATATTCTGAAATTATTCTGCCGAAGAATATTTGTACAAATAAAAATGAATGAACTGGGATACTATGAAATAAAAGATACTTCAGGAACTTGTTTACTAGATTTAGGATAAATCTCTCCTAACTTAACATCCATAAACTTATGTTGGAGAGGTAAATCAGTTTTGAAGTCACACCTGATTTTCTACGGGGTATTGGAAAGGTCACCCAGTCTTAATTCCCCAGCTTCAACCTGTCTGTATCCACCCTATTCGAATGGAAATTAATTCTGACACATAAAACGGCAAATATTGACTTGAGAGGATTAGTTTCAATAATTTCATTGTTATTTGCTCCGTTCAAGTTAGTTCAGTCTCTTATATTTTGCTTTTTCTTCTCTGTCTCTCTTGGAGCATGGGATGATAATACCGCATCCGTATTCTCCTGCATACTATAAAAGTTGACTGAATGAGGCGGACCGAGTGACTGAAAACCCCATCTGCATATCCCTCATCACAAAATCTTGAGGCTTGCAAGGATGATTTGGTAGAAGAGGTCTAGCCAGGCTCTTAATGATTGTTTTTAAGTCATGGGCTCCCTTCTCTATTAAGGGCGAGAACGGTGCCTTCTTGCTAAGGACTTTGGATTTGGCAAGTGTGACTACTACCCTGAATGAATGCCCTTTCTAACCGCAGATCGTGGTGGGACGCGAACACTCGACCTGACGAATCAAAGCCGCGAGAATTACCACTCGGCCTCGGTAGCCACTCTAAATAGTCTTAGCAAACGCGACTTTTTTTTTTATTATTTGTACGAGCGTGATTGCGGCCGTAGTATGAGTCTTTGTAAGTCATTCATTTGGCAGCTTTATGTCACAAGTAGTCGCCATTCAATTGGAGGTGGAATCAGATAAGTTGGAGAGGGGGATTTAGTCTGGATGCCTTTCCTAACGGCCCGCGGAGGCGGGGACTCTCAAATGTCAAAAGCTTTACTCCCAACTTGTTCCCCCACCACTGAGCTACCGCTGCCTGTCATCAAATGTCATTAATCATTCCTCATATACATCATCATTTAAATTCTCTACCTTACTCTGCGACATGTCTCATTTCTATCGGAATTAAAAATCCGTTTACTATAAGGAAGTCATGTTAACTTTATTATGATTCAATTTTTTTTTAAATACATAGCAGTTATTTGTATAAGGAAATTCTGCCATTTAATATACACTGAGATACGGAATTAGTCTAGTCATCTTCATAATACGATCATGTAAGCAGAACTTCCTGTATGTATTGATCTTGTTATTTTAGACTGTCAGTCCATCTAGCCATCCATCAACCTGTCTATACAGCCATCCATCTATCTGTATATACCCTGCTGTCCGTCCATCCATCCATCCGTCCATCCATCTACCTGTCTATCTATGATCTCTCTCTCTCTCTCTCTCTCTCTCTCTCTCTCTCTCTCTATCTATCTATCTATCTATCTATCTATCTATCTATCTATCTATCTATCTATCTATCTATCTATCATCTATCTATATTATATATATATATATATATATATATATATATATATATATATATATATATATATATATATATATATATATCTGTCTATCTGTCTATCTGTCTATCTGTCTATCTATCTATCTATCTGTCTATCTGTCTATCTATCTATCTATCTATCTATCTATCTATCTATCTATATATATATATATATATATATATATATATATATATATATATATATATATATATATATATATATATATATGTATATATATATAAATATATATATATATATATATATATATATATATATATATATATATATATATATATATAAATATTATGTACATATATACATATATATTATATATGTATATATATATATATATATATATATATATATATATATATATATATATATATATATATATATATATATATATATATTATGTATATATATACATATATATATATATATATATATATATATATATATATATATATATATATATATATATATATATTATGTATATATATACATATATATATATATATATATATATATATATATATATATATATATATATATATATATGTATACATGTATTTATGTATGTATGTATGTTTGTGTGTGTATGTATGTATGTATAAGCTTTATATGTATGTACGTATGTATAAGCTTTATGTTACAGTGGTGTATACTGGTATATTTAGCAATTGATCATTCAAAAATTTAGACTTTACATTACATATATATGATTAAAAAAAAAAATTATTTAGGATGTCGTATCTTCATTATTATACTCCCTCGAGTTGGAACAGATGTATGTAGTTTTAAGCTCTTCCACATCTATTTCGGTGGAGGAAACTAATAATCTGTATACTGTAATATTTCGTAGTTGGGGCAGCGGTAGCTCAGTAGTATTGCGCGCGAGTCGGAAAGAGACAAGCTTGACAATTGAGGATTGTTCAAATTTCAGGACGTTAGGAAGTGCATCCAGCCTTAATCTCTCAATTCCAACATGCTTCCCTGTGTCCACCTCAATTCGAATGGGAACTAACTGTGACACTTTAAATGGTGCAACCAACCATTTCCGTAACAAAAATTACTTAAAACTCACCTTTCTTATGTCCGAGTTTCTTATATTGCGTGTAATATGTCTGACTTCCTAGATAGAATCCATAAAAGGAATCAAAACCTCGCCTTGTTGGAGTGTAATCCCAGCTGCAGTACCCAAGATGCCACCTTGAAAATTAAGAGAAAGCATTAAAAAAAAAAAAATCAGAAACTCTTCTTATGAGAGTATAGTCCTAACTGCTGTATCCAATACACCACCTTGAGAAAAGAAAATATGTTCAATTATTGTGAAAGGAATCAGCATCTCTCCTTGTTGGAGCATAGTCCAACTACTGTACCCAAGATGCCTCCTTGAGAAGAGAAAATAAATTCTAGTATTGTGAATAGATTCAGTATCTCTCCTTATTGGAGAGCATCTCTCCTTAAAGGAGTATAGTCCCAATTACTGCACACAAAGCACCAGCTTGAAAAGAGGATATGATATCTAGTACTGTGGTACCCAAATTGCCAACTTGAAAACTAAGAGAAAAATATATAAAGCACCATTTAAGGAGTCAAACCTCGTTTTGTAGGTGTGTAGTCCCACCCGTATTATAAAAAATGCAACCTTGACAAGTAATAGAAAAGTAAAAACATGGTATAGTGATAGTACTTATATTTATATATATATATATATATATATATATATATATATATATATATATATATATATATATATATATATATATATATATATATATATATATATATATATATATATATATATATATACATATATATTTCTTCCGAGATGCTAGCATTCATACTAGTTGCTAAATGCGCCAGTCTGTTCATCAGATTAACAAACGAATACTGCCATGGCTTCCCATATTTCATGTATGTGTTGGTGCCCTCAAGTTTCTTAGATGTCGACATATCTTTACAAGGCTATCTGTAAGATGCACTGCGTATATTTGACGTGGCAAGATATTTCACATAAAATATACCAATGGTGAATTTAGTAAAATTTATATAAATAAAATGGTTTTTGGATGCCAAAAATAAAAAGATGGTTGAAATACCGGACCGTTGAGAATGAAGCTAAGCAGTCTTGGCAATATTGTTGTATGTTGTTAGTGGTAGTAACGTTTATGTTCTGAATATGAAGTATTTACTTTGAAAATAAGCAGACTGTAAGTGGCAAAGATTATGATAATGAAGAGGACTATGTACATTTGATCTTCTTCATGCAATAACATAGGCCTAATCTATGATGTCATTTTACTACAGAAGTCTCAGTTGGTGGGGAAATGTGATTGCTGATAGCCACTGAAGCTCCATCACATCATCAGTAGTCTCATAATACTGATTATATTAAATATTTACTGGATATCCTTTTAGTAGATCTACAAAACTAAATAGTTTTGCAGTTGTGTTTATCTTTGGTTATAAACTTTTATGTGCTTGTGGTAAAATGCAGAAGTAAAAATATCTCCTGTTTACTCCACCATTAGTTGGCAACATTACATTGTGTATGGATGTGCTTGTGGTGAAAAGGATATGTGGGTATTTTGAGCAATGACTGTTCCATTGTCAGTGCTCAAAACTACCATGTGCGCATATGGTAGTTGCACTTTTTACCACCACATACTCCAGCAATATAACATACATACCCTAAGAACTCTGTGGGAAAGCCAGTGATCAGCTGTGGCCTCCCTTAAGGACTCAGGGCTATTCATCTAGGCAGCCATGGAGATAACAAAAACTATCAATGGACAAACCATGTGACCTACTTTCCTATAAGGTGAGTTCTGTATCCTAAATTTCTTAACCGTTGAGGAAGAAGAGTGAGTGAAGCGTTTAGGCCTGTTGGACTCAGTGGAGAAGATTCACCTGCCTTAGGGAATCAAAGTAAAAAAAAGGAAATTGAACATAGTAAATGAAATTCCATCAGCAAAGTAAAAACATTGTTATACTGCATATAAGGAAGCGTTTTGATTTGTTGGTTATATTATGTCAGTGATAGATATACCTCTTTCCCTTGCCATCAACTTTACTAAATGGAAAAAAAAACTATATACATTTAAGCAGTTAGCCAATATGCTTCTGATAGCTTACTTTGCCTGAAATAGTTGCAACCCTCTAGAATTAATAATGATCGTTAGGATAGACCTACATTTTACCACTACCTTAGAGCATATTATACTGTAAAAATACTTTTTTTACTTAGAACTTTATACTAATATCTTAGAATGAAAGCTTTTACCTAATTTTAATATTTTTTTACTAACCTGCTTGCCATGTCTGAAAGGATAATCTCCGGTTAACAGAGCAGCTCTGGAGGGTGTACAAAGAGGTAGAACATAGTGATTTTCGAGCAAGACTCCCTTTCTGGCTAGTTTCAGGAGATTTGGAGCCATCACGTCTGGGTTATGCCAGGGTACGTCGTTGTAGCCTTTTGGGTTATATGAGCAGATATTAGTAATTAAATACGGTGTATGACTTGAATATAGTTTATGAAAATGATAATAATCAGGCAGTTCATTAACTTTATTGGATATGTTTCTATGGAACGGGAGGAATGCATTTTAGCTGTTTACTAAGCTACAATAATGTCAGACAAGTATGAGAAGTAGGTTTAGAGAGATTCCACCGAGCCATGTGATTGGCATTTAATAGTGATTTAACATTTGTTTACTGGCCACATGTGCTGTGATATTAGATATATCTTAATTACTGTATTTTTGTTTGTTAGTTATTTTTAGTGTTGGTAAACTTATTTTTGTTGTTGTAATATTATAGAGAGACAAAAGTAGTAAATGTATGGAAGTTTAGGCTTGCCACAGCTCTCAGGAGCATTGCTAAATACTTTTCTGAAAGTTTTCATTATTTTACTGTAAGTGTAATTTCTATTTAGAACCGATCTAGGTGTCCTAAAATTAATCTAATGTAATTATTTAGTTGGAATAAATGTGATTTTCGGAATTTAGGTATCATATGGATTACCGAATATGGCTATAAATTCTCATTAGATGAAACAAAAACAACATTATTTTCATTACTTACTAAATCCACTGACTTTAAGTGGTAATCTCAAAGTATAGAGTCAATTTAATATACCTTGGGAAAGTTACGTGTCAAAGTTATGATATGAAAATTAAAACATCCTCCCTATTTTAATGGACCTTTCTTATCATGGCAAACTGCATGAGAATATTTCTCAGAATCCGAAACGTGCAAAATAGAAAGCAAATTATATTACCTAAATCATCAGCCAGAATAAAGATAATATTCGGCTTCTTCACACTTCTGTTTGACTCTTCTACAATTGTCGTATTACTATTGCTTTTCATTTTAAGAGAAACATTCATTCTTTTGTTTCTGTTATTGCGTTGATTAGACAGAGTTTTCATGTACTTATTTCTCTGTCGGTTTCTTCTCTGCCGCCGCGTTCTCTGTTTCTGTTCTCGACTCCTTAGGTTTTCTCTGGATTTATTCAATGGTAATCGTCTCTTCGCTTGCTTTGGGTGGATAATTTCTTCTTTTTCTTCCTTGATTGCTTCAGAAGGTGCCTCCATTTGCAGCTCATCCTTGGCTTCATCTTCCTCTCCAAGCATTGGTTCTCCAGAAGCTACTTGGTTTTCCTGATTCCAGAAGTCTCTCCATCTTTGCGTTGCGGATTGGGAAAGTATCGAGAGAAAATTCTTGCTTTGATAGCTTTCGTTGTTGGGCGTTTTGTATAACGCTGCAACCTCAACCTAAGTGTTATAAATAAGTATACCTAGATTTTAAAAGTAATATATATATATATATATATATATATATATATATATATATATATATATATATATATATATATATATATATATATATATATATATATATATATATATATATATATATATGTAAGCACAAACTGTTAACATCCAGTATTAAATATTAATGACGTCTATCAATTACACAATGCATAGAAAATAACGCTATATTTCGGATCCTAACTGGGCCCCTTCCCAAGCACATGTCTTGTGCTTGAAAAGAGGTCCAGTCAGGACCCGAAATATAGCGATTTTTTTCTATATGTTGTTTCACTGATGGGCTTCCTAAATATATATATATATATATATATATATATATATATATATATATATATATATATATATATATATATATATATA
>JAXCGZ010018197.1:15000-23390 GCA_037179515.1 Halocaridina rubra | reverse complement strand
AATTAACACAAACGCGCACAAGCTAAATAAAAATCACACACGCAAAATCATACAAACATACAATTGGACATTATATGAACTTGGTTTGTGAGGGAATGATCTCTGGGGAAATCCTTACTGCATAAGTTCAGTAATACTAAAAAAGCCCTTTAAAGCTGAAGGGCTTATATCATAATGGGAGCTCAATACTTTTACGATAATACTTTTGTATCATTATCACCAAGAAGAGTTCCAAGGTAAAGGCTGTTAAAATTTAAAAGATCACATTCTGAGAATTATATGCTCTCTCCCAAATATCAGTTTATGAATAGTTTGCTACTTTGCAGTCTGCATTAAAGAGAGAGAGAAAAAAAAAAGATGAATAGATAGATAGATAGATAGATAGATAGATAGATAGATAGATAGATAGATAGATAGATAGATAGATAGATAGATAGATAGATAGATAGATAGATAGATAGATAGATAGATAGAAAGATAGAAAGAGAGAAAGAAAGGAACTAAGAGAAAGAGAGATAAAGAGAGAGAGAGAGAGAGAGAGAGAGAGAGAGAGAGAGAGAGAGAGAGAGAGAGAGAGAGAGAGAGAGAGAGAGAGAGAGAGAGAGAGAGAGAGAGAGAGAGGAGAGAGAGAGAGAGAGAGAGAGAGAGAGAGAGAGAGCTTATCATATACACAGGATCTCAATCAATAATGTATTTCATCTGTTCATATATTTTACTGAAAAGATCTCACCATCTCTTATGTCTTCATTATTTTGGAGCAACATCCACCTCTGAATATTACGTACATATGTGAAGTGCTCCCTAAGGTCCTGGAGATGATATGTACCTTATTTTCGGATTTTATATTCTTCTTGCAGAAATAACTAATAGCGAGAGTGACGATTGGACAGACTATTGCTTCTCATAATAGTGACCTACCTGCTAGTGTCTAAGAAAAATAAGTCATTATATAATAAAGATGAAAATAAGTAATCAAAGAGCATTTATTATTCATTCTGCACTCTGGCCTTTGTAGTCTCAGATTCATGTTAAATATAGCCAATGCTTCCATTACAAAAATCCAATTGCATATTTGAGCTAAAATGAACAACCAATTGACCCAATATTTTCTCTGTAGCTCAAGAGAAATATATATGCGTAATATCACTGCTGAATTTTGGACGTTATCTCTTTTACGGTTTTTTCTGATTTCCACAAGAGCTAATTAGCCTTAACGAGGGAAAAATACCCTGCTTTTAATTTAAAATGTTCTTTTTATTGTATTTCTTAGGGAGAAAAGAAGGATGCGTCACTGCTCATTTTTCACGTCTTTTCGTTGTTATGCAATATGTATTAAGTTGATTTAATTAAAGATAAATGATTATCATGTTAAAGTCTCTCACCCGTTGTAACAATAATGTACAAAAAATATTTGAGTCTATGATATTTTTCACTTTTTTATATCATCCAAACGAACCAATTGAGTATATTCTATATTTCTTCTGTAAAGATCTTGTGGTGATCTGTTTATCACACACTGTTTCATTAGTTATACCTTGTGTGTGTTTTATTGTAATACCATAATTAGCATTGCATCAGCCTACATGAATATATTCATTTGAGAGACTATATTATACTACTCATTTATTTTGTCATTAATTTCATCATTTTCTCATGAATAAATGGGATTTGTTTGTAAAGTTAATCTAAATCTTAGGAAATCCTTAATTATGTAAAATATGATAAAAATATATCCTTTTATTTTAGAATGTGATGCTCGTCTGATTTGTTTACAGAGCGGACGAGGACTCTCTCTGAGGACGGCACCAGGTGATGAGCTATTGTTAGAGACTCGTAAAATTCGTGTAAACTTATGAGCCTCCCATTTCGCCCCTTGGACTAGTGCTGTCGAATTTGTCAAGCAGTGACTGTGTTTCAATATTGTATATAGTTCTTGGATTTTGAACAATCATTATTTCGATATTAAGTGTTGCTTGTTTTGATGTGTCCAGCAGTCGTGCCTGGAGCTATAACTCTTTGTTATTTTTGTAAAATTTACCTTATTGCCGCCGAAACTAAAGGTAAAATTTATCCTTTTCTTTTAAGCTGAAATATTGCTCTCCATTGTAATATTAAGTTTTTTCAATATATATTTTTTTTATTTTATCGATGAGTCTTTCATTTAAGCCTGGATTTATGCAGTGTTCAGTTTAATGTTATTTAGTGTATTTGTGTCATTAACCAGTGGGAGTTCTCCACTACTATTAAGCAAACATGCCACATGCCCTTCCCCTTTAGTACCGTACAGTTTGTCTGTTACATTTGATTATAAGCCAGTAAGTTTTAGCCCAACTTTATTTGAAGTTGGTTGAGTAAATATTTTTGTGTACGGTAGCCTGCAAAAACCTGAGCGTAGACTATTCACTGACCAGGTGAAAGCAGGCATTCTGGGAATAGTCACCACAGATCTAATAAATATTGGGACATATCTTTTATTTAGACCAAAAATTAATTTCATTTTTGTAGACACTAATCTACAGAGAGTGAAAATATAAACGTTGTTGATGAAGGATATTTTGTTAAGTATTTTCCTCAAAATGTAAACAAAGCATATTGCAAAATACGATATTTTATAACGTCAGTCTTCGTTTAATGAGAAGAATGAATTCCGATTAGCAAAGAAATTACAAAATATGCTCTCGATGATACACAGAGCCAATAGATATTGTCAACATGAACAATAAAAATAGCTCTCAGATTAAATTCGAATGACTGATTGAAATTTGTAGTGACCTTTAAAGGGTTCTCAAAGTAGCTTATTTTAAATTGATTTTCCTCGTATATATTCTCCTTTTCTACTGAATGATAAGAAACTACCCTCTGTTACTGAGAGAAATAAATTTGAGTATAAGATGCGGCCATTTAATATTTATCATACTTGGAAACTAGCTCTAATGGGGAGTTTGTTTTCCGAACATGTTCTTTTAATGTGCTTGTCTAAACACTTTTAAATTTCGAAGCACAATAAACACACAAACTATTGCCAAAAATTATCCTCTGTCAAAGAGATATGTTACTTTTAATGCGAAAAAATATATTTATCTTATTTCTATTAAGGGGACAATTGAACAGTGCTGTTATGAGACTAGAATAAATTGTGCAGTCTTCTCTGATGATGATATATATATATATATATATATATATATATATATATATATATATATATATATATATATATATATATATATATATATATATATATATATATATATATATATATATATATATATATATATATATATATATATATATATATATATATATATATATATATATATATATATATATATATATATATATATATATATATATATATATATATATATATATATATATATATATATATATATATATATATATATATATATATATATATATATATATATACATATATATATATATATATATATATATATATATATATATATATATATATATATATATATATATATATATATATATATATATATATATATATATATATATATATATATATATATATATATATATATATATATATATAAATATATATATATGTATATATATATATATATATATATATATATATATATATATATATATATATATATATATATATATATATATATATATATATATACATATATATATATATATATATATATACATAGATGAAGAGAGAGAGAGAGAGAAAGAGAGAGAGAGAAAGAGAGAGAGAGAGAGAGAGATTTATTTTATTTTATTAATTTATTGCGCCAAGGCGTCAGACATTACATGAGTTCATACAAATAATGCTTCAAATGGATACAAAACCAAGAATTGAACATGGTTTACAGGGAGGTGTACATATTGATAAAACATTGCTGCATACTAACACACAACTCACAGTATGGCAGCACAGAGTACATTATATGCAAAAGTAAAGCTCAGAGAAACGCAGAATGCACAAACAGAATTATACAGCAACATACAGAAAATATATGTATAATTCAATATAATTAATGGCCACCAAAGTGAGGATAACGAGCAAGAATAACATCAAGGTTGTCATCATTAAGTAAAAATGAGCAGATCTGTATTAAGTTCTGACCTCGTGGTAAAACATCTCTCACTGTGGGGCACTGAAGACAATAGTGGTCAAGAGTGTTAGCATTAGGACGGTCGCATAATTTACAGGAGGTGTACTGTGGCATATCTAGAGTCTGGGAGACCTGCCATAAAGGCCGATACCCCATTCTGAGCCGAGCACTAACTACATTGTTTTTCCGCACCATTAACCCGCGTCTGCGATACTTGTAGCGACTGTGAAGAAAGTGATCATGGTGCTGTATGGACACACTGTTGGCCCTCTCCGTGTCCCTGCGCTGGACCGTCATGGCAAACCCAGCTGAGTAGATGATGTTACGTAGGCATCGGAGGGAGGGCTCAGCGTCCACAGCATGCCCATCCAGCATACAGGCCGCCTTGGCAAGACGATCCGCTGTGTCGTTGCCAGTCAGCCCAATGTGGGATGGAGTCCATACAAATGACACAACAAGAGAAGCATCCCAAGCGGCCGCGAGGCGACATAGTATATCTCCCACAGCACGGCCACAGATAGGTCTTGGCGAGGATAGGGCTTGTAGGGCCGATTGGGAGTCACAAATTATTACCCCATTCACTCGTCGTCGAACAAGGAGAGTCACGGCATCCAAGATGGCATTCAGTTCACAGTAGGTGGAGCTCGACGAGGTGGGTAGTCTACGGCCAATCCATGAATCAGCCGGCACAGGCGGCTCCATGGTGGGGGAAAACACAGCACATGCCGCCCTCCCATCTGCTTGCACAGAACCATCAACATAGACGTGGTGTGCTGCAGGGACAGACGTGGATACATCAGCGATAGTCTCCAGAGCTAACTGTCTCTGCAAGGGGGGGATAGACATCCTTCGAGGTCGGTGTATATGTGACAGCGGGGAGGGGGAAACGCCAGGGTGGTAAATCTGGGACAGCCGCCTGCACTGGCAGGTCGATGTCAAGGTCACGGAGAATGTCACTCACCACCCTGATAAGGTTATGACCTCCTGCTCGAAGTGGGAGCCTGGGTGCGTCTGGATCCAGGGACGTCCTCATGACAGCAGAGAAGTACGGAGCAAGAAAGGGGTAGTGAAGACACTTAACAGTAAAATAGGACACATTGGCATAAATCCTCTCCACAAGAGGGGGCAAGTTGAGCTCCAACTGCATACTCACAATACGGGTAGAGAGAGAACATCCCAAGATAAATCTCATGACTCGATTCTGGAACTTTTCAAGTGGCTCGAGAGCTGGTCTAGGAAGTTGACACAAGGCAGGAGACAGATAGTCAACCACTGACCGAAGTAGTAGGATGTAGAGGGTCCTCGCCACTGGGATGGAGACTCCTGCAGCATTGTTGGCAAGCCACTTGACAGGTGCAAAGCGGGGCTCCAGACGGTCAAGAAGGCTCTTCACTAAGGGATGAATTCGTTGACGTGCTGGTATAGCTGGGGTGATCCGGACTGTTGCACCTAAATACGTGTACTGTGTGCAGTGAGGGATGACATTACCACCCATGGCGAATGCGGGCAGTGCTCTGCAGTTGCGTGAAGTAAAAATCCTGCTTTTTTCTGGGAGATAATAAGGCCACAGGAGGTAGCAGACACGTAAAAATCATGGAGCATGTGCTGAAGGTCGTGAGTTGAGGTCGTGTGGATGCATATGTCGTCCGCATAGCAGGTAACTGTAGTACCGGGGATGACAGGAAGGAGGGACAGTAGACGATGCAGAGAGAGAGAGAGAGAGAGAGAGAGAGAGAGAGAGAGAGAGAGAGAGAGAGAGAGAGAGAGAGAGAGAGAGAGAGAGAGAGAGAGAGAGAGAGAGAGAGAGAGAGAGATGTCTCTGGGTGTCGGCGTGTATGTATGTGTGTGACGAAAACCTCTGGTCAGGAAAATAATGCGACAACTTATTCTATAAGATACGAAGAAACAATAAACTTTTCATCATCACTTCCATTATGAGCTTTCCTTTCGCTAAAACTCCTTGATTAAGCATATCTGAAAAGTCTGCTGCAATTTTTTTTTTTTACTTTTTGTTTATTTTTCAAGTAACAATAGGATGCATTTTTCTTTTTGACATTCCGGTATTTTGACTGTACTGTTCTCAGGCTTTCATAGAATTCTTTCATCAATTTATGTAATGCAAAAGTTGCTAGTTACTGATAGATAGAACACTAGGTTCTCTCTCTCTTTTGCACTTTATAATTGGAAATTAGCCATGATTACATAGTATGAAAGTGTACCTTCACTTGCAGAAAAAGACTTAGAGTTACATTTTCTTGAATTTCTTATTATCGTGACTTGAGAGAAAATTGTGAAGCCTTTCAGAGAATACTTAATGTTCAGTTTATATTTATAGAGGAAATGTAAAATACGCCATTTCTTACCACGGCTGCATTATTTAAGATTCTATTTTCTTAAAAGGACAAAAACTTAATAATATAGAAAAAAAATCCCCTTACACAACTAGACTGCTTTCTACGATTTTCCTCGAAAGCTCCAACAAGGGAAATTGCAAGGACTGATTACCAACGAAAGAGGAAGGGAATAATTTCCTTTACAGAGACTCAATTTCTGAGTCTGTTTCCGGGCATGGGATCTTTCAGAATATTGAAATTGCAATAGAAAAGACATAAAATATTATGCATTTATTCAATAAAAACCCATCTCAAGAATGCTATGAGTTAAATCTCTTTCTCCTTATCTTTATCTATCTATCTATCTATCTATCTATCTATCTATCTATCTATCTATCTACTCTATCTATCTATCTATCTATCTATCTATCTATCTATCTATCTATCTATCTATCTATCTATCTATCTATCTATCTATCTATCTATCTATCTATCTATTTGTATATCTACTTTTCCATCAATCTATCTATCTATCCATCTATCTATCTATTTATCTATCTTTCTATCTCTCTATCTCTCTATCTATCCATCTATCCATCCATCCATCCATCCCTCTATCTATCTATCTATCTATCTATCTATCTATCTATCTATCTATCTATCTATCTATGCATGTATCTATCTATCTATCTATCTATCTATCTATCTATCTATCTATCTATCTATCTATCTATCTATCTATCTATCTATCTATCTATCTATGTTACATACACATATTTGCATTTTAACGTCCAACTTAATTCAGATTTTTTCATCACTTCTTTTGTTACCCTAATTTATTCCTCTTGAGTGTGAGACTATTTTAGCGTTTATTTATAGTTCATTATATGAAGGCATTATCTTTATTTCCTTATCTTTGCAAACACGAGGATATCCTGTAAATATGGCATAGGCATCAGCAATAATAATAGTTGTAGTACATTTGGGTGAGTACACACACATATCATAAATGAAAAAAAAAACGATGATTCAAACAAGATTAAAATGTTCGTTGCCACTCGAAAGAAAAATCGTAAAAGAACGTTTGTGGAATCACTTCTTCACCTTTTCACTACATGTGAAATGTTCCTAAAATACAACTAATGTAAGTAGGACAGTTGAAAAATATATTTTGCAATTAAGTCCCTTGTGAATTTGAGCAATATCTCATTTCTCTCTCTCTCTCTCTCTCTCTCTCTCTCTCTCTCTCTCTCTCTCTCTCTCTCTCTAGCCCTTGGTTGAAAAGGGATTCCGTGACGTAAAACCGAAACATATATATATATATATATATATATATATATATATATATATATATATATATATATATATATATATATATATATATATATATATATATATATATATATATATATATATATATGTACATATATATATATATATATATATATATATATATATATATATATATATATATATATATATATATATATATATATATATATATATATATATATATATATATATATATATATATATATATATATAGTACATATATATATATATATATATATATATATATATATATATATATATATATATATATATATATATATATATATGTGTACATATATATATATATATATATATATATATATATATATATATATATATATATATATATATATATATATATATATATATATATATATATATGTACATATATATATATATATATATATATATATATATATATATATATATATATATATATATATATATATATATATATATATATATATATATATATATGTACATATATATATATATATATATATATATATATATATATATATATATATATATATATATATATATATGTACATATATATATATATATATATATATATATATATATAATATATATATATATATATATATATATATATATATATATATATAT
>JAXCGZ010018197.1:0-10000 GCA_037179515.1 Halocaridina rubra | reverse complement strand
ACAAATTTTATCATGACAAAAAAAAGAAAAGCAGGAAGTGTATTTATTTTGCATTGAAAAAAAAGAGCATTTTTGCTTTAAAGCTTTTAATGTCAATGTTAAATTCAAATTATAAGAAAAAAATAATATGCTGTGTGTTTTAATTCCCTATAGAAGGCTACATAATTCAGCTAAAACTGAAACAAATAATGCTGAGCATTTACTGTATATAACACACTGATATTTTCTTGCTCAGTATTTTTTGTAACTGCTTACATTTAACCTTTGAACGGAGAGTTGTAAATAGTATATAAAAATAAAAAGCTATAAACATGTGATCCACTGCATTTGATTCCTAAGTTAACAAATCATTGGGAATTATTACATAGTACCTTAATGGATACATTTATTTGAGCACATATAAGCTTGTCGACATTTGTGAGTATGGGATATGAAATTTAGAAGTGGCATGGATAAACACTGGATCGATACTGATACCTCTACACTTAGATAGAAGAAAAATAATCATAGAGGCTTATTTAAACAGACTTTTTAAAGAAATTGAGTGGATGGTGCAAGAAATGACAGGATAATGGCCAGGGAACCTGTCATAAGCTCACCTCCTCAAGCTGATCAGCTGACGATTACCCACCCTAGATATGAGAGCAAAGCTTCATCCACGATTGAGCAAGCCCCGTGTATGATATTTTTTATTTAGTGGAAATAATTTAAAAACCTGCATAACTATCTTTTATTCTTTGAAGTTAAATAGAGGTTTGCCTGCCAGAAGGGCTGCCAAGTAGTTTATAATACCTAAAAAGAAGCTTAAACCGACATAAAAACTTTATAATCATCTAAGCTTGATTTTGAATAAACAGCTATGTTATGTAATCAATCTGTCTCATTCCTTCAAAACTCAATGCTATTTAAGGAAAATCCGATATGCAGTTTGTTTCCTGTAGGCATCACGTGAGAACTTGTGTTGAAAAACATTCGAGAAATATGTGGAAAATATCCTGCAATCTATTGAAAGAGAAGCCAATATAAGTTTGCCTCCCAATGCTTAGAATGGTTGCTAGCCAATATTCGCCCAACCTGTTGGATTTTGTAAAATATTTTCATGTACGCAGCATGAGTGCATATGAGAATTTTATCTTCATTTCTAAACAAAAGATACGAAAATATAACGAAAAAAAATATCTCCAAAATAACATTCTTGTATTTAGTTACTGATGTACCAACATCAAAGAGAGTATAAAGAATACATTTTTTCTTATCGCTGCATAAGAGCTGAGAATTATCCAGGCATGACATGACAAACACGATTGTGTTAATTTCTTTAAAGGCTTCTGCAAATAATATTAGCATGAAAGTGATGTTGGAATACGTGACGAAATTAAAAATAGCTGACTTCCAACTCTCATTTTTATGCGTGAGAATCATTGTAGCTTCCGGGTCATATACGCACATACATGCACACAATCATACACACACACACTTATTTCATTTTTCACATAGGGGAGGAACCTCTATTGCTTTTGAATGACTTCATCCTGTGATTTCCTATTTTGATTTTGTATTTGCCTTTAAAAATATTATTTCTCACTATAGAAAATGTGGTAGTCAAGGAGTAATAACTATAAGAACTACGATCTGACATCTATCTTACGTGTGTGTGAGAGTGTTGACAACATTCTATGGTTTGGTGCTGCCTATTTATGATTTATTCCTGGTTTATTAAAAAAGAGTTATCAAATCTGTATATTTGAGAGGCAGGAGTAAATTTGCTATATCTAGAAAATTCACCAAATATCAAGATTTGCAGGACAGCGAGATCATTAAATTAATTCCAAAAAGATTTTATGGCCAGGTGCTGCCATTTCGAAGGACATCGTGACCAAATGTCAACATTTTTCAATTATAATGAGAGAGGCTCAGAATAAAAAATGTTGTTTCATCCAATGTATGTCCAAATGTACTGAATAATACACAGCCAAAGGATTCAATGCTATGTAATTTAAAAATAACACTCCAGAACAATTGAAGCTATGAATAGTTTTTACCCCGACCGAGACTTGAACATAGTACACATAATTACTGTGCCAAGTCGCTACCAACTAGATCACAGAAGGTCTTAAAAAGGAAACAAACCTTACAGCTATATCTTCTATACTAGGAATGAATGCGTTCTAACTGAATGCCACTCTCTTCATATTACAGTTTTCCCCAACCTCACTCGTGGCTTCGTTTTCGAATTTAATTCAAGTCTCAGTCTCATTTGGGACCAACAATAATCAAATGAGCACATTACCATATGTGAAAACATGAATAATTTTTACCCCGACCGGGACTTGAGCCTAGGACACATAAATACAGTGCCAAGGCGCTACAACTACACCACAGAAGGTCTTAAAAATGAAACAAACCTTACAGCTATATCTGCTATACTAGGAATGAACGCATTCTAACTGAATGCCACTCTGTTCCTATTACAGTTTCCTATCATAGCAGATATAGCTGTAAGGTTTGTTTCCTTTTCAAAACCTTCCCTGGTGTAGTTGATAGCGCCTTGGCACAGTAATTATGTGTCCTAGGTTTAAGTCTCGGTCGGGGTAAAAATTATTCATGTTTTCACATATGGCAATGTGCTCATTTGATAATTAAAGCCATGTATAAATCTATGTCAGAAAATATGTCATATGTACAATTTGAGAATAACGTGCTCATATTTTAATAAGTGTGACATCGTAATAGGCATAGGATTATCATTGGCAAAGGGCACCAAGAACACATTGAGATGAAGAGACAGTAACAGCTTAGAGACAAGTCAGGAATAATAAAATGATTAGCAGTAAGAAAAAGTCGGCCGTATTAAAACGTGTGCACAATGTGTTCTTATGCCTCTAGGGAATGAATTTTCCTAGGAAAGAGAATATTTTAATCTTTTGCGTCTATGCCGGACTTTTTAGAAGTAGAAAAATTATATAACATAAATTAAGCGGGTTATTAATGTAAAATATATCTGAGACTACAATGGCAGAGTACAGACTCCATAGCGAATGGTATCTAATTTTTTTATTTTCCGTTCTTATATATTTTGCCATATTTTTAGGAGTTAGCGTGTTTGCCACAGTTTTAGCAAAATAGATGCTACAGTTGAGATAAAGAACAGATTTTGCAACCATTCAATTCTGTACCTGGAGCCTTAACCAGTTTTCTATGCATTATTATGAGGTGTAAACAACGACACACACCTTAGTTGAGCACAGATGACAAACACAAGCATTTGATTTCCTAATTTTTTTCTGACAGTTTACTATATGCGGTTGTTGACAATGCAACATCTAGACTATTTCCTGTAACTCAAGCTTTTCTTTCTCATTCGTTCTGATGGTTCTATAGCTTTCTCTCCCAATGACAAAGAAAACTCTTTGTGGCTCACATTGTTCTGCCAATTTTTTCATAAACGATTCTAGTCACCTGTCTCTCATTCTTTACCCCTCTCTAACCCTATGCCCTCCCTTATCCTTTCTTCACGCAAAGTTCATAAGATTCTTCCCCCGTTAAAGACGAATAAAGCATCTGGTCCCGATGGTATCCTTGCAATGTTCCTTAAGGAGTTTGCTGATGAATTGGCTCCAATGCTTTGCCGTCTTTTTCGCCTCATTCTGTCAACCAGCATCCATCCTTCATCTTGGAAGCATGCTCTAGTCCAACCTATTCCTAAGAAGGGTGACCACTCTATTCCTTCAAATTACCGACCTATTGCCCTAACCTCTTCTATCGCCAAAGCTATCGAAACATTGCTCAACGACTTGACTCTAACTTGCTTCTCTCCGATCACCAGTACTGCTCCCGCAAGGCAAGATAAACTGGTAAACTCCTGTCCTATCTTACTTATATATGGTCATCTTCCCTGGGGAACTTCGTCGTTGCCCTTGATATCTCTAAGACTTTTGACAGAGTCTGGCACAAGGCTCTGTTGACCAAACTCCCTGTTTATGGCTTTACCCTTTCTCTCTGTTCTCTGATTTCCATATTTCTTTCTAACCATTCTATATCTATGGGTGTTGACGGTGCAACATCTAGCCCTTTTCCTGTTACCAGTGGTGTTCCACTGGGCTCTGTTCTTTCACCTACTCTGTTGCTTTTCTTCATCACCGATCTTCTTCAGTCCCCATCCTCCTTTCTTCTTCACCCCTTTGTCGATGATGCTACCTTTCTTTTTCTTCTTCCTTTTCTTCGCAACCTTCATCTGCTTCTCGTCGTCAGTCTCGTATCACTCTTTCTTCTACTTTCGGCTCCGATTTGCAGAGGGTGTCTTAATGGGGTACCCAAATTTTAATCAACTTGAATGCCAAAAAGATACTGTTTCTGGCTATCTCTTTATCTTGTTCTCTTCTTGATAGCCCTAGTGTCTTCGAAACTAACGAAATTCACCCTCTAAAACTCAAAACCTCTTCCTCCTTCTGTCTTTCTTAATTCTTATAAGCTATCTTCCTTCAAAAAGAGGATCTATCATCATCTCAGAACTTTTTCTCACCATATGTCCAAGCCCGAAGTACTTCGAATATTCTTTTAGCCTGTCCTTTTCCTATTGTGTATCATCACCTTATTTTTCCCTTGTCCTTTGCATTTTACTTTTCTTCATCTTAATGCTTTGCTCGTGCCCGTGCCTGATGAGGGCAATTTTCTTGCCTGTCCCTGTGTCACATTCACTAAAAAAAAAAAATGACTAATTTATCTGCCTCAATTTTTTTTTTCATGAAGCTAAACAAGAAGTTCGGTGAATCTGTAAAGATCTGAAGCAAAAACTACAGCATAAAAAACACTCTGACTTTTAATAAATCTGATATTACAATACTTTAATGAACATGAAGGGAAGAGTTACATATTTCAAAAAAGTATTACAAATAATATAAAAAGTTATGAGAAAATGCTGGAAATATGAGTTAATACGAAGAGAGAGAAAGCTGAATTATTATAAAATATTCTTTCGACAAAGTTTAGATTATAAAAATGGTTTCTTTACAATACATATATATCTGGTTTTCTTTGCCTTGGAACATTTAATTTTGACTTTTCTCTTTGCCTTGTCTAAAAGTTGAACCTAACCCTACTTTTATTGAGCTATGAACTGCTCTCGATTTAAACAATGTTTTGCTGCCTTTTCTTTTTATCCAGCATATATGCATTAACATTCAGTTGGACCCTACAGTAAAGATATAGTCACTGTATTCAAGAACTATTTTTCAAGAGCTGTTTTTCTGGATTGCTTCCTCCTCTTGTAAGTATGTCTGAATTAAGTTAATAAGCAAGAACTATACATTTATGTAATATAGAAGCGATAAACCAAGAACACAGGTGTACAACTTCACTTTTGTATGCCCATAACATGTTCTAGTACTAAATTACCACTGATTTGGAATCCACATTATGCATAAGACCTCTTGCGTAAATATGAAAATTTAATCATACATGCATACGCTAAGTCATTCAAAGCAAAAGCATGGCCGTCTGTATGACATGGATAGGAAGGGAAAAAGAAATTTTGTGTCATTTTAGAGAAAAGCACAAATCTCTCTCTCTCTCTCTCTCTCTCTCTCTCTCTCTCTCTCTCTCTCTCTCTCTCTCTCTCTCTCTCTCTCTCTCTCCTCTCTCTCTCTCTCTCTCTCTCTCTCTCTCTCTCTCTCTCTCTCTCTCTCTCTCTCTCTCTCTCTCTCTCTCTCTCTCTCATACACACACACACACACACACACAGAAACAGGTGGGTGCCACCTCGAACACAAACTCGAATTTTCCTTCAGGATTGACTTTTGTTTTTCTTTTTCTTTTTATACTTAAATTACCATGGTCAAGTTTTTAAGTTAAGATGTGTGTTACCAGAAAGGAGACAAACTGAGTCACTAAATAGCACTTATATGGAGATATAAAAATTCTGTGTGAAGGTAAATTAGAAGTTTTTCTCTTTTCTTTTTTTTTCCTCTTTCTCGTCTTCTTTCTATATTCTGTGAGAGGGAGAACATAAAAATGAAGCCATCTCTGTCCCAAACCTCTCCCACCCATGGGTCGGGAGAAGGGGTAGTCATCAGAGGACTTAAACAGAGAATCAAGAAGTTAGAGGAAATGGTTACAAGCCTTGATGATAAAATTCGGAATATGGATGGAGAAATGAAAGAGAATGAAACACTCAGAGAACAAATAAGATCTTTGGAGGAAGCAAATAAAGCACAAGGGCAGGAGAGAAAGGAACTAGAAAAAAGAATAAAGAAGCTGGAAGGGGAAAAGAGTCAACTAGAATCTAGAATTTCTAAACAAGAAGATAAAAACAAACAGCTAAATGACAACCTAAAGGAATTAGATGTTAGTTCACTGCTCTCTTCTGAGAGAGACGAGATTGCTGCTTGGAATGTTCAGATTAAGGAAAACATTGAACAGTTCAGAAAAGAGTTCCAGGAGCTGAATATGGAAAATGATGCCATGAAAACGTCCTTTGCTGATGCACTAAAGGGGAATGTGGCAGTAAAAGAGGCTGTAAAGGTGGTGGCACTGGAAAACATACAAACAGTTGACTATAAAGAGACAGTAATCGAAAAAATGAAAGACGTTGTGATGGAAAGGGCAAACCCACTCATCAGACAGGCACTTGATAAGGAGAAGACAGTGGTAATCTCAGGCATAAGTGAATCCCAGGAGCCAACATGGCAGGGGAGACTTGAAGAAAATAAAGCTAACGTTGTAGACCTGATAAGAAAGCTTGGAGTAGTATGTGGTCCTGAGGATATTGTAAACATACACCAACTAGGTAAATATTCGAGGGAAGGAAAGCCGAGACCAACAAAAGTAACCTTTGAGAGAGGGGAGACATGTAGGGAAATATTGTTGAGAAAAAAAAGTCTAAAAGACCTTCAAGAATGCAAAGAAGTGTTCATTAGACGATACAGAACACAGGAAGAGATGGGAAAGATCAAAAACTTGTTGCAAGAGGCAAGAAGGTTAAATGATGAAAGAAATGAAGAAGAGAAGAAAAATTTTCGTTACAGAATACTTCCAGACAAAGGGGAGATAAAGAAGATAATGACAGAAGATCAGGGGATGGGGCCTCATTAAGATTGTTATACACAAATGCTGATGGATTAGCTGGTAAGGCAGTAGAATTAAAAGATAGGATTCACAACAGTAAGGCAGATATAGTAGCAATTACAGAGACTAAGTTGAGTGAGGACATAAACAGTGTCACAGTTTTTCCTAAGGGCTTCAGAATACTAAGGGTCGAAAGATCTGAGAGGACTGGTGGAGGGATAGCACTGCTCATAAGTGAGAGGATTCAAGTTGAAGAAATAAACTTGGCTATAGAAAGTGAGTTCAGGGAATTTCTTGTTGCTCGCATAAATACTAGGTCAGAGAGCATTATAATAACTGTTGTATACAACCCACCAAGGAACCAAAATAGGCTTGAAATTTATGAGGAAAGTCATATAGGTACGATTGAAGTCATAAACTCAGTTGTTAACATGGCGCGGGAGAAAAAATGTAGGATTTTGATTATGGGAGACTTTAATCATAAAGAGATAGATTGGATAAATCTTGACCCACACAGTGGTGAGGACTCATTTGGGGCAAGATTCCTAGATTGCGTACAAGGGAATTTCCTACACCAACATGTAATGGAACCAACAAGAGCCAGGGGTGGGGATGAGCCATCACTACTTGATCTGGTGTTCACAGATAATGTGTTGGATATTGAAAATATTGAGTATGAACCACCAATTGGAAAGAGTGACCACTGTGTGTTGTTGATGGAGTATATCATTGAAGACATTCTTCCTGAGAGTAGAGGCACTGAGGACATGAGGAGGAACTATCCGAAAGGAGATTACATCAAAATGAATGAGCTTTTTGCAGTTATTGACTGGAGAACCTTATTTTACAACAAATCTGTACAAGAAATGTATGACATCTTTTGTGAGAAATATGGGAAGATAGTAGATTGCTGCATACCTGTCACCAAAGTAGGTGTAATTCATGCCAGAGAGAAATGGTTCGATAATGGGTGTAAAAGAGCTAAGGAGTGGAGAGACAAATGCTGGAAAAGGTATAGGAGGAGAAAAAACATAAATGCCTGGCAAACCTACAAAAGAGCAAGAAATGACTACCTAAGTAAAAGGAGAGAGGCAGAGAGAGATTATGAGAGGGACATCACCAGGAAGGCTAAAGAAAATCCCAAGCTTTTCCACAGCTTTATCAGAGGAAAACTGAAGGTAAAAGAACAGGTTTTAAGGCTAAAGAGAGCGGATGGAAGCATCACTGAGACGGACGAAGAGATCTGCAAAGAATTGAACAAGGAGTTTCAGTCAGTATTTACAGTAGAAAATACCCCACCCCCTCAGATTGCAGTGATAGAAGCTCAAGGGCCGGTACTAGAGAACATCAACCTTACAGCCACAGAGGTATGCAAAGCGCTGATGGATTTAGATGTTCATAAAGCTACAGGTCCTGATGACATATCCCCTCATGTGCTTAAAAAATGCGCAAACACAATATCAGTGGCACTAAGTATCATATTTAAGGAGTCACTGGAGTCGGGGGAGATTCCAAGATGCTGGAAACAAGCAAATGTGATACCTATCTTCAAAAAGGGAAGGAGGGATACGGCTCTGAACTATAGACCAGTTTCCTTGACCAGCATAGTTTGCAAACTTATGGAGAAACTACTAAGGAAACATATCTCTCTTCACTTGGAATCCTTCAACTTTTTGTCAGTGAGGCAACATGGCTTCAGAGAAGGAAGATCAACAGTAACAAACTTATTAGAATTTTATGATGAGGTAAGCCAAATCTTACAGGAAAGAGAGGGCTGGGCAGATTGCATATTCCTAGACTTCCAGAAAGCGTTTGACACTGTTCCACATGGGAGACTTATTAGGAAGCTGCAATCAATGGCTAGAATAGGTGGAAATGTCTTGGAATGGATAAAAACTTACTTAGAAGGAAGGGAACAGAGGGTTAGAGTAAGACACTCAGTGTCTGAATGGAGAAGAGTTAGTAGTGGAGTTCCACAGGGTTCAGTTTTAGGGCCACTTTTGTTCCTTGTATATGTAAATGACCTACCAGAGTCTGTAAATTCATTCATGAATATGTTTGCAGATGATGCAAAGATTGTGAAGAAAGTAAAAAACGAGAACAATGGTAGAGAACTTCAGGAGGATCTAAATAATCTGCATGAGTGGTCAGAAAAGTGGCTAATGAAATTCAATACCTCAAAATGTAAGGTAATGAGAATGGGTACAAGTGCAAGAAGGCCCAAGCTTGACTACTCGGTGGCTGGAGTACAACTTCAAGAGACAGAAAATGAGAGAGATCTAGGAGTAAACATACTGGCAGATTTGTCTCCAGAAATACATATAAATGGCGTAGTAAGGGCAGCATATGCATTCTTATCAAACGTAAGGGTAGCCTTCAGGCACATGGACAAGGAAATGTTCAGAAATATTTATGTAACCTATGTGAGGCCAAAACTCGAATATGCAGCCCCCTTTTGGAATCCGCACTTGAAAAAGCACATAGCTAAGCTTGAAAAAGTTCAAAGACATGCCACGAAACTGGTGCCAGAAATACGCAATCTCGGTTATGATGAGAGGCTGAGGGAATTAGACTTGCCATCACTCGAAGCTAGAAGAGTAAGGGGGGATATGGTGACAGTCTTTAAATTCCTTCATGGTTATGATAGAGTGGATAGGAATCGATATTTCGATATGGCTGGCTCTAGAACTAGAGGTCATAGTTTGAAGCTTCGCAAGAAAACTTGTTTGCAGGATGTAAGGAAATACTTTTTCAGTGTAAGAGTAGTTGAAAATTGGAATTCGCTAAGCGAGGAGGTAGTTAATGCTATCTCAATCCATAGTTTTAAGGACAGGTATGATAAGTATCACTAAGTCTAAAAATGGAACCGATCAGGAGACGGGAAGATACGAGCTTTGGGCTCTTTCCCGTAAACACAATTAGGTAATCACAATTAGGT
>JAXCGZ010018196.1:0-23436 GCA_037179515.1 Halocaridina rubra | reverse complement strand
AAAAGAATCCGAGTAAGGTCTATCCCTCTGCCTCCAGTAAGTATGGTCACTGAAACAAATAATAATCATGGACGTAATGGAACTAATTTTACTATAGCAAAATACAAGAACCTGAAAAGCTATAATTTGCCAGGAATAAATTATTGGAATTCAATCAATACAGTACATTTTGTTCCTCTGCTGAGCTAGCTCTTAGTTTCATCATGTATTCAAAGGTTCAGCATTATTGATAATCCCTTGGTGACTTTCAACAATAGATGGGTTCTGGAACTTTATAAGAGGGCACCCTGCTATGAAGCTTTGGAAAATTTAATCATATCTCCTATAATCCTCTATACTCCTCATTTCCTTCAAATATGTATTTGTGGGAAATATGGTCCTCCTCCTTCCTGAGACTGAGTAGTCAATCTATACCACCATCAATAAAGACATGAACCTAGTCTGGAGTATTGCTAGGAGAGTCTTAAATTTCTAGGAATTTCTATTCTCAACAAGGATCTCTCAATGGCAACAACTGCTTATTAAAAAGCAGCCAAGGCTAAACCTCTAGGCCACAAATTATCAATGTCAGCAACACAGTGTTTGTCAAGCTCATGAGAGCCCTCATTTTTCTCAGATAAACGTCACCCAACTCAGCCATGGGAATTCAATGGTGTACGAGAGCTTACAGAATCCCACCTCAATACCTCTGAAACACTGCACTTCAACACTCGAGCCAGAGTCACGTTCTTTACCTCCCTTGCCTTGGCTTGCAGAGTTAGTGAATAAACTGCCTAAAGAAATGGAGCAAGCTTCCTCAAGCAGCTTGGGGATGGTCCCCTGCTAATACAATTAGACACAGCTTTGTTACTGAAGAATGCATCTCTAACTCTTTGCAAGAAACAAACCATCATCACGCAACTCCAAGATAGTGAGAAATACCCAGCGAATACCTGGATAACCAGACTTATTATCTCCTCTCCTTACGACACTTGCTCGTCTTTCGTTACGCTGACAGAGACAGAATTATCATATGCACATGCCTAAATAGTCCTATGTTCTCCCATAAATTTATCACATCCAAAATGTAAAGTCTTTTGTCATGATATCGGGAAAATTGTCTCGACATTAGTTTTCAACTCTTTCATTGCCATCCATGACATCTGCAGTGCCACAGCATGGTCTCCTTGTAAAGTTTTGTTTGTACTTCTTAAAATGACATTCATGGAACTGCCAGAGCATGAATGGTACTATCCTATTACTTCTGGTATGTATGTCATATATGGCATTTACTGTAAGTATTTATAGGTGGCAACTGTTACCCTCTTATATAACTTGAATATTACTACTTAATTACTAAACCACATATACCGTAATACAGCTTTCAACGAACAGGATTCCTCCAGTCTATATTTATTGCTAACATATGTACCCATGATTTGCTTTACGATAGAGGTCACTTCAATAACTGTTTAGTGGTTAACCTGGCTGTTCAAGAAAACAAAAAAGGGTTCTATTTCCATCTAAAGTAGCTCAAAGTCCCATTCCATCCTCCTTGGGTTCTACATTTGTAATACTCTTAATGGAATGGAAGGAGACAAACAGAAAGAAGACAATTTGAGGAAGGAAAAGCATATTTTTCAAAAACTGCATAGAGCCATTAACATCCACTCTCTTTCACTCTTTAATTCTTGGAAGTTTTAGTCTTGTGTGATATAATGTTGCTTACTAGCTTGGTAACAGTGAAGGAGGGGAGAGTGTATATTATCTGCAATCTCCATAACTAGGGTCTACACCTCCATCATCCACGGAGACTGTAAAATGAATCAATCAAAGCAAGCATGTGTTTGTTTGTTTGTTTTTTTTAAGCGATTCGATTTCTCAATGGCTACATCACCAGAGTGAGAGAGAGACTCATGATGGGCTGCAAGGAACCTCATGAAAAAGAGGCTTCAATAACATTTAATCAATAATAAATACATATGTAAAATACTGACAAACATAAAATTATACTATCTACTAATTATCACTTAAGAGCATTCAATATTACTGTACTGATTCATTTCTTACCTGTTCTGTAGCATGAGGCTTTTCTTCAAGAATTTTCTGGAGAGCTGGAATGAGAAATGCTGCAGTCTTCCCTGATCCAGTGCGTGCTCTGGCCAAAACATCCTTTCCAGCCAACATAAATGGAATTGCTTTTTCCTGAATCAAAGTTGGTTCTTTCCATCCCAATTTTGCAATGGCCTACGAAAGTAGATATATGAAAAGCGAAATTAGTTCATAAGTATCTGAAATTCACATTGCATCTTTAGAGTGAGTTTTGTAAATACTGGCTATAACTGTTAAAAATTATACCAAGCTTACAGCAGTGAGCAGAAGCAGGAAAATCCCTTTAGCCAACATCACCTATTCATTAGCTCTCTTCGCTCTATCCTGCACTCTCTCTGCCCTGCTCCCCTGACATACCTTGTGCTCCAAATGATATTTTCACCCCATCCACTCATCACATTTTAAGACTTCCAGTTGCCTTATTCCACTTACCTTTGCATTTTACACTCTTTTTCCTACTTATTCTTCACTCATTCGTCCCAAACACCCAAACCATTCTAGCAAACTCTGGTCTAACTCATCTGCCATCCTCAATCCAACAATCATTCTCTGCTTCACCTCATCATTTCTTATTCTATCTATTTTTGATACATAAGTCCTACCTCTCAAACACCCATTCCCATTACAATCCATTTGGTTTTTTTTATACTCAACTGTATTCCAAGCCTTTACTTCATAAAATGGTGTAGGCACAATCACTTTGTCAATGTGGCTCACTGAAGCAGCCACTCCTCCATGCCTCCTAGATACTGCATATTAAGCACAACTTCCTCAAGCATCTCTCCATTTACTCTACATCCAACCTGCCACTATCAACTTTCCTTATACATCTCATAATTTACTTTGCCAACATACATCATGAGCTTCCCACATTCACAAACCTTTACAAACTCAGTTACAACCTTCTCCAGGTTCTCTTCAGAGCCAGTCAACAGTGCCATGTCATTCACAAATAGTAATTGAATAATTTTTCAATACAAAAAACTCATGTAAAGCAAGCAAAGGAGATCGTCTGTCTCAAGCTTTATTGCCTTGGGGAATTCTCTCAACCTTAACCCACACAAAAGTTTAAGAAAAAGGAACTACAAGATTCTGCCAACAAACTGACTAATGTATCTGAAACAAAAAAGGGCTTACAGCATTCATTCTATCATAAAATGGAGATGACCCTCCAAATGATATCTCCGTGGAAAATACTCCTCCACACGAGATAAGAGACATGTTTTCCCTTATGGATATTATCAAGACGGAAATAAATAGGAAACTAATTGAGATGAAAAAAGTGAGGGAAAATGAGATGAAAGGTGAGATAAATAATCTCAAAAGTTGTCTATTGGCTGCGGAAGAAAATATCAGACAACTAATGTTGGTTAGGTTTTGTAATTATAGTCCCACTAGTATCAGTGAGTCAGAAAACAATAACGCAGGTATATATCTGCTTCTCAGTGACTCTTCTTTTAGGGAAATACTGAAAAGTTACCTTAACCCTCTTGCGCACCATAAGTTTCAATAAGTTTTCTTTTCCGTACTCATTTGTGAAATCCTGTCTCTGCCCGGCAGTTTTTTAGCACACCGAAATATCTTGTTTCTCAGCTATTTTCCTTCCCCAAACCTACATTTATTATTATACATAGTATATCAATGACTTTGTTATTTGTTGTTTTACATGAATCAATAAAAAAAAAAAGAAACAATAATTCATAGGACCGTCTATGAACATGGAATAAAGTGCGCATAAAGAGACGTACGGTCTGAGGGATGAGTGAGGGAGACAGAAACTGCCTTTGTTTTATGCTTCATCCTCAAAGTCACGTCAGTGGAGAGGGTTGCTAATTAGTTCATTCGGGAGAGACCAAGGAAACTTATGCTCAACCCAAAATTGACTGCCACTGACGTGAATGTAACTATCTAAAAATAATATATTTGTTCAACTGGACGCCAATGGCGTCACGGTGCATTTAGGTCCTAAACATTTATACAAGCCATTGGCGTCACCGTGAGCAAGAGGGTTAATACAAAACATAGAGTGAAAGCAATCCACGAAGCATATCTTGACATGTTAAAAGACTAGGTCGAAAAGAAAATGAAAGGAAAAGTAAAGGAGCGCATAATTTATGGTGGATTGATTGATACTGTTTCGGATGACGTAAACAGTGCAAAATTTTTAGACGAATATAGTGAACTAGTGGCTAAGCTAAAAGAGGAAAACAACAATATTACAAATCGCATATGCGAACTCGTTCCACCCTCATCCGAACACGAAGAACGAGTACGTATCTACAACGGAAAATTACGCGATTGGCATCATAAAAATGGGATATCTTTCATAGATACCCATCTACTTTCCCAGCAAGGACAGGAGATATGGATCATAACTGCTTAGGGAAAAATCCCAGTTATCCTACCCTCAAAAGAGCTGGTGCCATTCGACTCCTGGACACCATAGCAAGTTGCACCCCTAATTTTGTAACTGAAAGTTGGTCAGAAATATGAAGGGACAGAAGCAAGCCGAATAAGCAACACAAATAGATAAGCTTGCTTAATGGCACAACTGAAAGCATTTATGATAAATCAGAGCCCTGCCAAAGAACGAAAGAGGCTATTGACATACAAGACAACAACAGAGAGGCTGGAAGAGACAGGAATGAAAATAATATAACTGCCTCTTCTACATTTATGAAAAGAGCACAAAAGTAGCCTCCTGGCTAGTACGGTGGTAACTCGCTGGCCTCGCATTCGTGAGGTCGACAGATCGCGCCTCGTCCAGGCAAGAGAGATTAGGCTGTTTAAAGGGGAGGTTACTGCTGTGGCTGGGTACCACAGTGGGGGGTTGGGGCCTATGCTGGCTAGCGCCTGCTCTACGGGTCCCCCATGATCCATTATACCCATCCTTGGGTGGAGAATCTTTAAAAATGAGAGAGAGAGAGAGAGAGAGAGAGAGAGAGAGAGAGAGAGAGAGAGAGAGAGAGAGAGAGAGAGAGAGAGAGAGAGAGCCGGGTAGACTTAACAGCCATATAAACATACAGGATGATAACAGGTAAACTGGAAGAGACAGGAATTATGGGAGTCTATATGCCTATCCTACAAATATCAGCAGAACCCAAAGGTATAGGGAAGATTATCATAGCCATAATTCTAGAAACTCCAACAACCATGAAGAGGTGGAGAGATATTCATATTGGAGGCCAAAACCAGTTCATCAAAACAAACCCAATAACAAACAACCATTATATAACCAGAAAATGTCTGAGTGCTTCAGTTGTAAAGAAAATAATCATGTCCAAAGGTGTCATTTTAACCATGAACTAACACGTGGAAATTGTAAACAACTTGGCCATAAGAGTAAGTTATGCTCATTATACAATACTTATCAATTAATAGGCAAAGAGGACTTAGCTGATAGTATAAAGAATAAATGCATAGATGGCTTGATAATAGAACACATTAATGCTAGATCAATGTTAATATTTTTCGATGATATAAAGAAATAAATCATATATAAGAAAACTGATGACTTATGTGTATCAGAAACTTAGTTACAAAATAATATACCAGATAGACTGATTTATATAGAAGGTTTTAACTTATATCATTGTGATGGCGTTCCTCAGGGTGATTCATGTATGTATGTACGAAGTGACCTAAAAAGTGTAATAATAATATCGAGCGAGCTCCCTAGCAAAGGCACATAAAATATATGGGTAAAATGTACAGTTACAGAAATTACCATCGATCATAATAGGAACAATGAAGAGGCATCCTCATGCCTCCACAATTACACTTGAATATATCCCCAATAAATTGCAACTACTCTCATGTGAAAAGAAAGAGATACTCTTACGTGGAGATTTATATGATGATCTCATATCCTGACAGTCAAAGCTTAAGAAAATTATAAATAGACTCAATTTTCTTCAGCAATTGACAAACCTATTCATATAACAAGTACAAGTAAGCCTCCTTGATGTAATTCAACAAATGATCAAGAATTCAATAGGTAGGCAGAAGTAGTAAATTGCCATTTATAGGATCTTGAACATATACCAGTCGTGATTGAAGTGAAGAAACCTAAAAATCAGTTACCAACAAAAACTTTCCGCATTTTAAAAACCTAGTACGAAAACTTTCTGTAAAAGCTTATTAGGCTGTGTTCCGAAATTCAATGTGATTCTGAATACTGCCGACGTCGAGAAACAAGTGCAGCTAATGACAACAAACTTCGTGTCTTGCTTAAATACTGTACTTGTGCCCCAATAGTAACACAAAAAAAATAACCTGTCCCCCTGCTCCATGGATGAATGATAAAATAAAGATTGCTGTATTAAATCAAATAAGTTGAACCGGAAGTTAAGCCAAAATCATAGTGAAATACATGAAGAGCAATATAGACTGTCCAAAAAAAAGTGTAAAAACTCTCATAAAATAGGACAAACTAAATAACTACAAAAAGCAAATTCCAAGATGTAAAATTAATAAAGGTAACATATGGACGATTGTGAAAGATACTGTGCCAAGTGAAAAGGGCTTCCGTCTAAAGATAAATGTAAATGATCCTTCAGAGTCATGTAAAAAATTTAAAAAGTTTTTGCAAACATAGGGAAAGAGGTTTATGAAAGCATAGAGTCAAACAGCATTCAAGAAAACCAAAATGAAGCAGTTGAAACATTAACCTAACAAGTGCTCCATATAGGCCTCAACCTGTAGACAATCTCAGTAATAAATATGGTAAAAAAAAATTAGAAAATAAAAATTTTTGTGAAGCAGAGGGAATGTCTACTATATATTTGAGATTCATTACTTATACTAGTTTTTCACATAACTGTGATTATCAACACCTCCACAGTCACAAGCTATTCCCAGAAGAATGGATATATGGAATTGTTTGCCCAGTATATAAACAGGGAGACATTGAGGATCCAAGCACTATAGACCCATTACCCTTCTCCCAATCTTATCAAAAAGCTTTACAAACCACTTGCATGAATACCTGTCAAGAAACAATGTATTTTCGAAAACCCAGCACAGATTCAGAAAGGGTCTACCTACACAAACTGCCTTCACACAAGATATTGACACATTATACAAAAACATAGATAAGAATGAAATATAACTAGTTGCCGTATGTGACCTCTCTAAAGCTTTCGACAGTGTCTCTTACCCGATTCTCTTAAGGAAAATTAAAGGCTTACATATAGATGACTTCTAGGTTAACAGCCATCTAACTAATCCAATGCAATCAGTAAATATAGAAAAACACGTATCATCAAAGCTCTCTGCTGAATTTGGTGTCCTTCAGGGTTCAGTACTCGGTCCAATACTTTTTAATATGTTTATAAATTATTTACAAATTGTTGCTCAGAATGCCATGCTTGTCCAATTTGCTGATCATGTTCAGCTTCTCTCCTAAAATATGGAAAATCTTGACCTCCTAATCTTAGAAATGGAAGTCACAATTGAAAGTGTAATACAATGTTTTACTTTCAAGTAAAATTAAATCTATACTCATCGGATCAAGAGCTCATCTAGATCGCATACCCAAAGACCTAGATATTAAAGTAGGACCTTCTCATGTTACACCACTTCCTACAATTAGGAATTTGGGACTAACTCTTGACAGCTATTTAACATTTGAATCTCAAGACGAATATATATGTACAAAAGCAAACGGTATGCTCCTCTTAAGTAAAAATTTAAAAAAAAATTTGACAGCCACAGCAAGAAAATAACAGAGGTGGCTTTAGTTCTTAGCTACCTATCCAGTTGCTCAGTGATATGGAGAGGCTGTAACAAAAGTATATTAAGCAAGGTCCAAAAGATTCAAAATTTTGCTGCTAAAATCACTGTTGGTCACGGCAAAAAGTTTGACTGGGCAACGCCATATATAAGGGAGCTAAAATTGTTTAAAGTAGAAGACCATATCAAATTCGATGTGGTGATGTTTATGTTTAAGACAATAAAAGGTGTCCTACCTGAATAGGTTATGCAGACTAATACCGTTAGCAGTTCAGTTGAAAGAAACACTCGATAATCACAATATCTCATACATTTCTCCAGTCACTTGGAACCTTCATTTCCATGAAACATATTCAACAGTCTCACCATTTATGCCACTAATGCTTCTCAAACTTTTGAAGGCATTCTACAGGACATCCACCTAATCCTGGTGATTTACTTGGTTTCATTATTTTCGATATCACTTATACCTTCTTTCTCATAACTGATCAGTCATTCACCTGGTAGCCACTGCCTCCCCTATCATCCAACGCAATCAACAATTGCTTGAAATACTCGGTCCATCTCACTCTCATCCATGAGCATCTGCTCATATACTCCTTTCACCCACTCCTCCCAACAAACTCATCTCTTTGCACCCATTCCAATTCCTTTAGAAAGAATGTTTAAACATATCAAAAATTCTCAGATAAATTTCTATCCCACCTCATATCCACCATTCTCCTTGAATTTCAATCAAACGCTTGAAGGTAGCCCCTTTATATTCCTAATAAAAAACTTTGAAGCTTACGAGCTGACTTTGTTTTGCACTGTCCTGTCATGCAGTGCACAGACAAATGCTCACAAGACGATTATTCACTACCTTTATGGCAAAGAAGGAAATTATTTACAGCAGAAAAATATTCATTTGTTGACTCGAATTGCTTTCCCAACAATTTCACTTTACAGTATTTTAATATGAATTGCATTGCTTTTTATTCCTATAAAATATAAGACCAACTTGTATCAAGTCTATCATGCCAAATATTGCCATCTAATGTTTACTGTCACACCCCCAATTATGAAAAAATCTAACATTCATTATATTATTTAAGTTAGTTAGAGATTAAGGAAGTCCATCAGTGAGACAACACAGAAAATGACGTCATATTTCAGGTCCTAACTGGACCCTTTCTCAAACACTTGTCATTGAGAAGGGGTCCAATTAGGACCCAAAATATGGTGTTATTTTCTATGTGTTGTTTCATTCATGGGCTTCCTTACTATCTACTGCTGCATGTTAAGAGTTTGTGCTTACTTAGATATGTTCATCACTAGTAAAGAATCAAGTTGATCATTAAAGCTATTGTTAAGTTTATATATTTTTTCACTTATTTGTAGTTGTATTTCACTTTCTTCAGTCAGAATGCAAACATTACCCCAAATTTAAAACACTTTTTTAAGGTTAAAATACGCTTTATGAACGCCTCCATAACTCATATTTATACCTTATCAAATAGTAATTCTTGGACATATATATATACAAAGCTCAAATCACCCACATCCAGAAAACTGTTACAAATGTAAAAAACACGCAAATAAATTCAAGGTTAACTATTAAAAATAGGTAAAATCTGAGAGAGGCTGTTGCATACCCAAGAGACGATACTGACACTGCCAAGTCTCAAGTGAACCACACAGCTATATAAACACCCAACTTTGCCATATTATGGTACGTAACTAACTAAACTAACCAAAGCTAGGTTAGGTTATGTACCTCCAAGAGACAGCTACAAGCTATCTCTTTATCTTCTTCTCCTCATGATAGCTCTAATATCTTCGAAACTATCGAAACTTTTGTCTTAATTCTATTAACATATTAATAATCCAGATAGCCTCTAACTAGTCTTGGAGGAGTCACATTATCCAAATTATAAAATATCACCCAAAGGGTCCTAACTGGACCCTTTCTCAAACACTTGTCATTGAGAAGGGGTCCAATTAGGACCAAAATATGGTGTTATTTTCTGTGTTGTTTCATTCATGGGCTTCCTTACTATCTACTGCTGCATGTTAAGAGTTTGTGCTTACTTAGATATGTTCACCACTAGTAAAGAATCAAGTTGATCATTAAAGCTATTGTTAAGTTTATATATTTTTTCACTGATTTGTAGTTGTATTTCACTTTCTTCAGTCAGAATGCAAACATTACCCCAAATTTAAAACACTTTTTTAAGGTTAAAATACGCTTTATGAACGCCTCCATAACTCATATTTATACCTTATCAAATAGTAATTCTTGGACATATATATATACAAAGCTCAAATCACCCACATCCAGAAAACTGTTACAAATGTAAAAAACATGCAAATAAATTCAAGGTTAACTATATTAAAAACAGGTAAAATCTGAGAGAGGCTGTTGCATACCCAAGAGACGATACTGACACTGCCAAGTCTCAAGTGAACCACACTGCTATATAAACACCCAACTTTGCCATATTATGGTACGTAACTAACTAAACTAACCAAAGCTAGGTTAGGTTATGTACCTCCAAGAGACAGCTACAAGCTATCTCTTTATCTTTTTCTCCTCATGATAGCCCTAATATCTTCGAAACTATCGAAACTTTTGTCTTAATTCTATTAACATATTAATAATCCAGATAGCCTCTAACTTGTCTTGGAGGAGTCACATTATCCAAATTATAAAATATCACCCAAATAAATGGGGTTGTTTTGTTTTCGTCATTATTTGTCCTCATTATAATTATTTAAAATCTGTAGAGGTAATAAGGTAATATCCGTCCCTGCTTATAATAATGCTTGCACATCTTGGGTGCTTCTTCATATACTTATCTCCTTGATATGGTCAAATCTAAGGCAGTCAGACAATTAATGACCCTTCTCTTACTTTTAATCTAGAGTGTCTTTTTCTTCACCGTAAGGTATCATCCATTCTCTTTTTATATTGCTACTACTTCCATCACTACTTGATGAGTTGGCGAGTTGCATCCCTCCCTCACTGCCAAGGCCACGTAACACTCACCAAACAGCCTCGTTTCATAAGTAGTGTGTGATTTGTAGCTCGCGGTTTGGTCGGTGCAGCGATTGCTTCTTCCCATCATCCTCCAGACTCTAAAACTCTCTTCCTGCTTTTGTCTTTCCTAATTATTATAACTTATCTTCCTTCAAAAAACGGATCTATCGTCATCTCAGAGCCTAATCCTACCATATCTCTAGGTCCCCAGTGCTTCAACTATTCTTTCAGCCTGTCCATTTCCTATTGTTTATCATTACCTCATCTCTGCCTTCTCCTTAACCATTTACTTTTTCTTTGTCTTAATGTCTTCTTCGTGCCCGGGCCATTAATGATGAGGGCAATTTTCTAGCATGTTCCCGTGTCACTCATAAAATTAAAAGCTGAAGAAAAGCGGTCATTGGAGAACACTAGTTAGAGGAAATTTGCTCAGTGTAATGGTTATTAACTCATGGAATTCCCTTCCTGAAGAGTTACTACTGCTCCGTCCAAAGGTACTTTTACAACGGGTTTGGAAAGGTGGTTATTAAATAGGTCTTTGCAGTGTTGTGTGGGTATTGGAGCTTTTAGAGACTGTACTAATTTTTTAAATTAATTCCACATTAAAGAACAGTAAATACATGGGCAGCACTGACGGGTACACTTGTCTAATTCCCGGCTCTGCTGATTTCATATAATTTGTTGCTGCGGAAGTTGCTGAATTTGGATTGCATAGGTCTAGGGAGTTATCTAAGGCTCTCGTGATTGTACGTGTATAGTTTTTTTGTCTGAATAGTCCAATCTACTTCGAATTATGACAAGAGGAGGAAGTCAAGCCAAACGTCACCGGAACAACCAACCTAACAACAAAAACAACACTGGCTGCACTCCATCTACAGATTTAAAAAATCAAAATCCCCATGATAGAAGAGCAACAAACCCAGGTCAAAACACAGCTAAGTCTAGTGATGCTTGTAAAGGGGGTTTTACAAACAAATGAGGTAGACAAGTCACAGAAGACAATGAAGCACTCCCGTGTGATTGATGTAACCTATGGTTCCATATTTCATGCCAAGGGGTAACTAAACAAAGATATGATGCTATTATTGCCCGACATGATGATGATATGCCCTGGTACTGTCATGAGTGCAAAATATTGGTTCCTAAGTTACTTAATTCATTAGGTGTTATTACAAAAAGGTGTAATGCAATGGAGGATGAAATACAGTACATTATCTCAAACTTATGGTCACGGATATTGAAAAAAAGGATGTTGATGATGATAAGGCTAGACAAGATATGATTAACAAAGAATGTCGTGAGTTGTTTCAAACAGAGGCTGAGACAGTTAAAAGAAGAAACAAAGGATGTTGATGATGATGAGGCTAGACAAGATATGATTAAGAAAGAATGTCGGGAGTTGTTTCAAACAGAGGCTGAAACAGTTAAAAGAAGAAACAATATCATAATATTTGGCCTTGCTGTATCTGAAAATCCCAACTCTGAAATACACGTGCAGCATGACTCTGCTAAAGTAAATATTTTAAGTAATGAACTAGGCTTAAGCCATGTAAGTTTTGACAAGGTAATTAGGTTAACCCCACGTGTTTCCAAACTAGCTAATATCAATAAACCCAAGCCCACCAAAGTAATCCTCTCTCCAGCTGACTACAGGAGAAAAATTTTGAAAAAGGCTAAGGCACTCAAAAGTCCAAGAAACCCTCAGTACAAGGTTGTCATTGCCCCTGATACGTTTCAAGCTGACAAGGAGGAAAACGACAGACTAGTAGAAGAGCTTTGGAAGAAACGAAATGATAGTAGAAATAAGAACGAAAAATGCAGCTGGGCCATACGACATAAGAAAATTGTTAGGATTCCTAAGTCAGGAAACGCTGGCGGGTCGGCCAATCCGTTGACCCAGCTTTAGATAACTTCTGTAAATCATTCTGTACATATTGTTAATCATGATGTTCAGGTCAGTAATGTAAATAATTATTCTACTAATAACCTAAACCCTAACTCAGCTAATAGTTCACATACTGCAAAGAATCTTGGCCTCGACAACATATCTGGTCTCAGATTTATTTAGGAGTACCGAGATACCCAACTTAGTAATGTAAATAGTCATTATGCTAACAGCCCCAGGCATATCTCTTATTTCTACTAATAGTTTACATGAAGGTCCTGGCCCTGGGCCTAACTCAGCAAATAGAACTTATTCACCATGCTCCACGAATCTCGAGAATGCTGATAATGTTCATAACCTTAAGTGGCACCAGCCGCCAGTTGAAAGACTACGAGTGAAGGTATTAGGATGCAACTAGGACTGGTCCAGACAGTTCCAGGTTGAGTCTTCCTTCAGGACAGTTCTTTCCTCATGCCACTGACAAATGCTTCTGGTCCTTAGCCAAAAACCTCTCCAGAAACTTCTGTAACTCAAGCTTTCCCCCTCTCATTCATTCTGATGGTTCTATAGCTTGCTCTCCCACTGACAAAGCCACTCTCTTTGGCTCTCATTTTTCTGCCAACTCTTCTATCAACGATTCCAGCGCACCTGTTCCTCAGTCTTTTCCCCTCTCTAACCCTATGCCCTCCCTTATCCTTTCTTCACGCAAAGTTCATAAGGTTCTTCGCTCACTAAAGACAAACAAGGCATCTGGTCCCGATGGTATCCCTGCAAGGTTCCTTAAGGAGTTTGCAGATGAACTGGTTCCCGTGCTTTGCCATCTTTTTCGCCTCATTCTGTCAACCAGTATCTATCCTTCATCTTGGAAGCATGCTCTAGTTCAACCTGTTCCTAAGAAGGGTGACCGCTCTATTCCTTCTAACTACCGACCTATTGCTCTAACCTCCTCTATTGCTAAAGTTTTCGAAACTTTGCTCAATGCTCACTTCTTGAAACGCCTTGAATCTAACTCACTTATCTCCGATCACCAGTACGGCTTCCGCAAGGCAAGATCCACTGGTGATCTCCTGTC
Organism: Halocaridina rubra; assembly: GCA_037179515.1. Taxonomy (NCBI): domain Eukaryota; kingdom Metazoa; phylum Arthropoda; class Malacostraca; order Decapoda; family Atyidae; genus Halocaridina; species Halocaridina rubra. The sequence continues at coordinate 9,636 of JAXCGZ010018196.1, read as the reverse complement.
CTATCTTACTCATGTATGGTCATCTTCTCTGAGGAACTATGGGGAATCCTTTGTCGTCGCCCTTGATATCTCTAAGGCTTTTAACAGAGTCTGGCACAAGGCTCTGTTGGCCAAACTTCCTGCATATGGCTTTACTCCTTCTTTCTGTTCTCTGATTTCCAGTTTTCTTACTGACCGTTCTATATCTGTTGTTGTTGATGGCGCGACATCTAGCCCTTTCTCTGTTTCCAGTGGTGTTCCACAGGGCTCTGTTCTTTCACCTACTCTCTTCCTTCTCTTCATCAATGATCTTCTACAATCCCCATCTTCCTCTCTTCTTCATGCCTTTGCCGATGATTCTACCCTTCACTTTTCCTCTGCCTTTTCTTCACAACCTTCATCTGTTACTCGTAATCAATCTCGTATCACTCTTTCTTCTACTCTTAACTCCGATTTGCAGAGAGTATTTGAATGGGGCATTCAAAATTTAGTTAAATTCAATGCCTCCAAGACACAGTTTCTGGCTATCTCTTTATCTTCTTCTCCTCCTGATAACCCTATTGTCTTCGAAACTAATGAAATTTACCCTCTTAATTCTATCAATATATTAGGAATCCATATAGCCTTTAACTTGTCTTGGAGGAATCACATAATCCAAATTTCTAAATCTTCATCCAAAATATTGGGGGTTTTGTTTCGTTTTCGTTATTACTTTTCCTCATTGCAGTTACTTAAAATTTACAAAGGTCTTATCCGCCCCTGCTTAGAATACTGCTCACACATCTGGGGTGCTTCATCCTTTATTTATCTTCTTGATAGGGTTGAATCTAAGGCAGTCAGACTCATTAATGATCCTTCTCTTACTTCTAACCTGGATTCTCTCTCTCTTCGCCGTAAGGTATCTTCCCTTTCGCTTTTCTATCGCTACTACTTCCATCGCTGCTCTGATGAGTTGGCGAGTTGCATCCTTCCCCCACTGCCGAAGCCGCGTAACACTCGCCAAGCGGCTTCATCTCACAGGTACTGTGTGGAGATTTGTAGCTCGCGGATTGGTCGGTGCAGCGACTGCTTCTTCCCATCTACCTCCAGACTCTGGAACTCTCTTCCTCCTTCTGTCTTTCCTAATTCTTACGACCTTTCATCCTTCAAAAAGCTGATCTATCGTCATCTCGGAGCCTAGTCCTCCATATCTCTGGGTCCTCTTTACTTTGACAGTTTTTTTCTGTCTGTCATTTTCCTTTGTGTGACGTTACCTCTTCTCTGCCTTGCCCTTAACCTTTTTCTTTTCCTTCGTCTTGGTATTTTCTCGTGCCCGGGCCTTTGTTGATGAGGGCAGTTTCTGCCTGTCCCGGTGTCACACTCTTAAAAAAAAAAAAAAAAAAGTGTATATATACCAACTGTGACAGTATTTTAAACACGGTGAGCGAGTTTGAAATAAGAGTTCAAAATAGTAATTCTCACATGATATTTATAATTGAGACCAAATTGTCCAAAGAAGTAATTAATTCGGAAGTCTGCTTGTGTAATAATTATGAAGTGTAGACAGAACCCCATCAGATGGTGGAGGAGGTGTCTGTATCTTGGTGAGGAAAGATCTCAGTTCTGTAACGTTAAGTAACCAATATTTAATTAATGGCTGTGAATGTATAGGTATGGCTGTGAATGTATAGGTTGTACTGTTATGATTGGAAAAAAGTCAGTTTGGGCTTGTTGTAAGTATAGACCCACTTCCTTTGATAGGGACAAAAATGCCATATTTTCTTATCAAATAAAACGTCTTTGTGAGTACAATTGTGACCAATTCCTACAGTGTGATGATTTCAATTATTGTGATATTGACTGGGAAACCCATAATATAACTACTGGCTCAACACGTGATACTCAAACCTTCTACGGCTGTATACAAGACTGTTTCTTAGAGCAACATGTTCGTATGCTCACAAGAAAAACGAGAAAGGCATGACCCATCAACTCGACTTGATATTTACAAAATCAGAACATAAAATAGATGAAATTGAATACCTCTCCTTTCTTGGGGCTAGTGATCACGTCCTACTTTCCTTTTCTTTTGTATTAGAAGAAGCTTTTATCTCTGATACCTTGAACTTGGTCAAACTGAACTATTGGAAAGGTGACTGTGAGGGACTTGATGGCTTTTTAGCCAATACAGTACTGACTGGGACACCAGCTACTGGGAGGGCACTAGGCAATTCATACCAGTCTTTAATCAGTGTCTAGTCAACAATACCAAATCTAAATAGATTACTCAAGAAGTAGATTTAGTTACAAACAAGAAAAAGAGTGCTTGGAACAGGTATCGGAAAAGAAACACTACACTACGGTATGAGGCCTACTGCCAAGCCAGAAATGCAGCCACAAAATGCATACATAAGGCCAAAAAGGCATTTGAAAAGCGTATAGCCAAGGAAGTTAAATCCAATCCACAGACCCTTTACGGGTACATCCGCAGTATGAATGCCTTAAAAGAAAAAATCACCACCCTTAAAAATGATGATGGAACATACACAAATGGGGATAGAGAAACTTGTTCTCTCCTCAATAGGAATTTTCAAAGTATTTTTACTGGAGAACCTATGGGTAATTTACCTCAACCTGACTACATATTTAATGGCATTAGTCTAGAGAATAAAGAATTTGATATTCATGAAATTAAAAGAGCATTTAGATGGTTTCAAGGAAAATTCTGCTGCGGGACCATGTGGTACTGCATCCAAAGTGCTTAAGAAATGCTCAAATTTGCTTGCCAGACCAATATATATAATTTTAAGAAAATCAAATGATTCCTCTACGCTCCCAACAAACTGGAAACGTGCCAATATAATTTCAATCTTTAAGAAAGGAGCAAAAGATCTTCCGCTGAACTACCCACCTATCAGCCTGATGTCTGTTTTATGGAAACTTTTAGAGAAAATAATTAGGAAGAGGATGGCTAAGCATTTAGAAAGGAATATTTTCACAGTACATCAGCATGGCTTTCATGCCAAGAGATCCTGTCTCACAGCCCTGTTAGAATACTTTGAAGCAATTTTAAGACATTTATATGAAGAAATCCCAGGCGACACAGTGTACTTGGACTGTCAAAAGGCTTTCAGTTCTGTCCCGATTCAATGACCTCTTACAAAGATAGAGGCAGTTGGCATTCTGGGGCAGGTTCTAGCCTGGATCAAAGAATCTCTCACGGGACATAAACAGCGAGTTGTGTTGAGAGGTACCACCTCCGACTGGGCAGAAATTCTAAGTGGGGTCCCACATGGTAGTGTACTTGGCCAAGTACTTTTCCTTACCTATATAAACGACATTGTTCTTAACACTGACTCTTCCATCAAACTTTTTGCCAACGATGCCAAACTCTTTCGGGCCATACAAAGCCCGACCAATGCAATAGCTCTACAAGATAATTTGAACAAGTTAGAACTCTGAAGCAAGAAATGGCTCCTGAAGTTTAATGAGACCAAATGCAGTACTATATATTTTGGGCACACAAATCCCTTGAACGTGTATACCTTAAATGACATAAATATAAATGCTTTCAATGAAGAGAAAGAGCTTGATGTATATGTATCTGACATCTTCAAGTTTGCTAGCCATATCTCAAAGAATGCAGCTAAAGCTAACTCCCTGCTTAGATAGTTGTGCACCCATTGTAACAAGAAAAATAACCAGCCCCTCAGCCCCCTGGCTAACTAATGACATCAAAGAGGCAATGCAAATCATATGTTAAATACAAAAAGAGCTAAAAATGAATAGATATGATATGACTCTCAGTGAACGTTATAAAGCAGAAAAGAAACGTGTCAGATCTATCATCGATGTAAGTAAATAAGACTTTTACAAAACAATTTAATGACTCTAGACTTGATACAGCAGCAACATGGAAAGTGATAAGAAGCATGATACCAAATGAAAAGACTACCTCAGAAAGTTATCAAAATATTACGGAGTTGAAAGACAAAGCGGAAAACTTTAATAACTATTTTGCTAACGTTGGGAAAAATACATATGAGAAAAAACAAGAAAACATCAACTCAGTGAATATGAGTAATTACTTAAATGTCAATTCTTCTAATGTAAACACAAGAGAGTACTTCAAGATAAATCCTATTGATTGTGCTACCCTAATTCTTACCATAAAGAGCCTAAGAAACTCTGGCTCTTATGGTCCAGATGGTATACCATTTCAATTCATCAGAGATGCTCTACCCATGATTGTATCATATATTCTAGCTATTATGAACACTTCCATTTTTACTAAAAACAAAAGTTTCCTGACTCTTGGAAAAAATCACATTTATATATATATATATATATATATATATATATATATATATATATATATATATATATATATATATATATATATATATATATATATATATATATATATATATGATTGTGACACCAGAACGGGCCACAAAATAATAAAATAAAACAGCCCTCATCAGGTCTGGGCACGAAGAATATACAAAATAAAGAGAAACAGAAATGGAGAGTGTGATGACTTGTTAGATGTGAAGGGACAATATGAGGTGGGTAACGAATATCCAAGAATACTCAGTGTTGATGTAGGCATAGAAAAAGAACCGTAACTGAAGGAAGACTTAACATCGAACCGTCCTGGACAGCCCTATTTAAGTTCAAAAATCCTTCAGTTGTAGTATCGCAACGGGCGAATGGTGCCATGGGCCAACCTACTACATGAATGTAATACCTCTGCATAAAAAGAGGGACAGAGAAGATGTGATAAACTATCGTCCCCATTTCCCTGCTACTCATTTTCTCTAAAATATTAGAAAAAATTTTTGCATGCAAGCTTATGTCATATTTAGAGTCAAATAGACTATTAGCTATTAACCAACATGGTTACAGACCGAAACAACACTGCTACATGTTACGAACAGTATCTATAATAATATAGATATGAAAAAAATCTCTCTGCTTGAATTATTAGACTTATCAAAAGCCTTCGACAGTGTAAACCATGAAATTCTTATAAGTAAATGTACTACCCTAAATACTGATCCGAGCTGGTTTAGAGAGTATCTTTCTAATCACAAACAGTCTATCCGTCTTAACATTATCTCTATGCCAAAAAAAGTATCATTTGGCATTCCACAGGGATCAGTACTCGATCCTATCCTCTTCTCCATTTACGTATATTATCTATCTTCTTCCATTTCTGACTGTCTAGTCGTACAATATGCAGATGACACTCAAATACTCCTTAGTGGAGATATTAATAATCTCCCAGAGCTAACCTTAAGAGCAGAAAAAACACTGTCAAAAATTAAAACCTATTTTCAAGAAATTGGACTGTTAATTAACGAAAGTAAAACACAATGCATGTTTATTGGTTCAAGGTTCCATATAGCACAACTTCCAGAAAACACAACAATTAATTTTTGCGGCAATATCATTACACCTAGCAAAACAGTCAAAAACTTAGGAATTCACTTTGATAACTGCATGTTGTTTGATTCCCACATAGATAATGTATGCAAAAAGGTTACAGGAACATTAATGTACTTATCACGTGTAAAAGACAATTTTGAGACTACAGTACCACTCAAATAACTGTTGTTGAATCTCTAGCCCTAAGTCACATAAATTACTGCACAACTGTTTGGGAAGTTACTACTAAGACTCAGATAAACAGAATACAGAAGCTTATTAATTTTGCAGCTCGAGTTGCCCAGGGAGGAATAAAAGAATATGACCACATCACACTAGCTCTCAATAAACTAGGCTGCGGGCAGAAAACAAAGTCGCTTATACTATTTATGTTTTCGTATACAAAATTCTGGACCATCATTATCCTAGCTAGCTATTTGATTTAAAAACAGTCAGGGATATAAGGGGAACCAACACAAGACAGAGCAATGAGCTCCTTATTCAGAGAACAAACACAGAAGCAGGTTCAAAGATGATCACTATTAAAGGGCCAACACTCTGGAACAATATTCCAGATTATCTTAAAAATGCATCCTCCTTTGCAGCTTTCAAAGGCAAACTACATAGTTTTCTTTTGGACATATAGTTGCTGCTCACACATAAACAAAACTTAATGATTCAATGCAATTTCCCTTAACACTAACCTCTCTATATGTAAACTGATATCGACTTCTCTGTTCTCTAAGAACTAATTATTCTCATTTTAAGGAAAACAAATATGGTGATGATGCTGATAATAGCGATACTGTATCGAATGTTGTCATTACTTCTTTATTATTATTATTATTGTTAACATTTTTGTTACAGCATTATTATTTTCTAGGAAAGCTACATTTAACTGTATTACCCTCTTACTTATTAGTTCAATTACATGTCTACTTATAAGTTACAGGTAGTTTACAGTTTAGCGGGCCATGCCACTCAACGACCTCATCCCTCCACTCAGGTAAGTAGTTCGACTGAAGGTTAGGTAAGTATCTTTAGTTAGGAGAGAAAGATGGGGGGTCCCAGGGGGGCGAAGCCCCCTGGCTAAGAGGTTTGGTAAGTATTTTTAGTTAGGATAGTAAAAAATTGTTTCGTATGCCTATTGTCACCAATATTTGTTGTGTGTTCATCCGCCAGTTCTCTAGTCAGAGCCTATCGCCATCTATTGGTAGGTTTTGAACATTGGTATGGACCACTAAACTGTAGGTGTTCATAAGTTACTCTCTATTACTGAATAACCATTGTACAAAAATGGAAATAAATATTTATTTGTTTGTTTGTGGGGTGCATAAGGCGCTCATTTATATATATAGACAAAGACATGTGGTAATTTAACAGTTTAATATCGCACACTATTCCTAGCCATCATAGATGGTTAGGTTAGGTTAGGTTAGGTTATGAATGGTTAGGTTAAGAATTGTCACATTAGTATTCCATTCATAACGTAACCTAACCATTCTTAATCTAACCTAGCCTAACCATCTACGTTGGCCAGGAATAGTGTGCGATATTAAACTGTTAAATTACCAAACATGTTTAGGTGTATTTATAATTCCTTAATACGTCCCCACTAGGAATACGCTGTTGAGAGTTGGTCCCCTTACCTAAAAAAAAAAAAAAAAAAAAAAAAAAAAAAAAAAAAAGGCATTTAACATCCTTGAACAAGTTCAAAGAAGAGCTACTGCTATAGTGCCAGAACTAAGAGCTATCTTATGAAGAAAGACTCAAGACCCTGGGTCTCACAACACTTGAAGATCGGAGAATTAGAGGTGACCTAATTAAAGTATCCAAGATGATTTGTGGACATACTGACAATGACTCTTCTCAGTTCTCGATCATCCAGGAAGGCCCAGGCATTACTACACGAGGACACCAATTTAAATTGACTGTTCCACATGTCCGGACAAACAAGAGAAAAAAGTTCTTCAGTGTTCGTATCATCTAACAATGGAATAATTTATTAGATGTTGTAAATGGTAAAAGTGTAAGTCTTTAAATCAAACTACAAGTTTATCAGACAAAATTTGCGCCGGAGCGCACATGAGTTTTAAATCCCTAGTTCCGTGTATCTCTATTCAGAAAGCTCCAAAAGAAGTCGGCTTCTGAACCTCGCATGTACTTTACGTTTGGACTTGGTCCTGCAGAAGCCAGGAGAGGATAATTCACAATACAATATTACCAACTCACTTTTAATATTCTGTCGTCCAGGCCCATTTCATGGAACTGTACAACTGCTTTATCTTCCTCTTCTTCATCCTGTCTTAATTTTCTGTCTTTTTTAGGCATCTTAAATTTATTCTAATCTGAGTAACTCTTTCCCAAGTACCACACTAAAAAAAACGTGACACTTAACTTATGGTTTCGGTTTCACTGTCTTCTAACTTTATTTCGAAACCTATATTGATACCAACAAAATAACATTCCTGAGTGGGATAGGCGCCAGAGTAAGCATAATAAGTATCAGTAATTTATCAAATATATATTATTAACAATATAAATCATAATATTATTTTCTGCTGCTATTCCTTAAAATAACTCATTTGCTTCCCGTGAGGCTTCGATCCATTTCGAAACCACTACAGCTTTTACATATCTTTTTCTTATTTTACTTCTGTAGATTTTGATGCTTCTGGCACAAGAGCTAACATGATATTTACTTTCAAATATTGTAATAATACGAGCAATAGTGGCAATGTTGCAATATTTTTTACTGTAAGTCCTTATATGATAAGAAAAATTGTTATATATAAAATTCCTGATCTGTTATATATAGCCTAGCTTTATGAATATACCTAGCCAGCCTAAAGATAAAGGCATAATGAATAAATGCTTAAAGCTTCATACGTATCACACTGGAGAATTCACTGAATATTCCCGTCATATTGGAAACAGAATTCTGCTTCGATACGTGATAACCTCATTCTTAGAGTACAAGGTAAACTAAGTGTAATAAGCCATAGTAGAATTTAAGGCTTTATTCTACATAAATACAGCTACAGGCATCTGCAAATAAAATAAGTAATGGTAAGAGAATTAGAAATTATAATTACAATTAGAAGGTATACAATGATTAAAAAAAGAAATGAAGTACTACATTAAGAGAATGTTATAACATTCACCCCTACTGACAAGAAAATCACTATATCAAAGCGTGCAACATATATTGGCTTATAGCAATAAGCATGTTATAATACTGGAAAGTATACTATAAAAACATTCAAATACTGTAATTTACAAATCTAAGCAAACTGGAAGTCAACGTTGGCGCTCAGATCTATGCAGTGGTACCGAAATCTCGTTTTTAGAAGAGAGTGAGGAACGCTGAGTTCCCTGAGCCATTGGGATGCCCAAAGAATCAGGTAAAGTGGCATCATTTGGTTGATTTGTTTCATTACTGTTGTATACTTGTTTGTTCACACCTACACTTTCAGCAGCGGGACAATGAAAATTATCAGTCCTGTGAGTAACATTCTGAATATCATTTGCTGGAGCCATGTTTTGAGTAATAATCTGAACATCATTTGTTGGAGCCAGATGTCGAGTTGATACAGTAGTTTCCCTGCCATTAGAGAAACGTACGTGAGCATACCTAGGATTTGCTTCTATGAGTTCTGCCTCTTCAACAATAGGGTCATACTTGGATTCTCTGACATGGCATTTTACTAGAACAGGTCATGGAGAAGAAAGTCACGTTGGGAGAGAGCATCCGATGGTTGGCCGGCGTTGAAAAGCAAACAGGCGCTCATGTGGAGTAGCATTTGTAGTGTTGAAAGTAGAGGACGAATTGAATGTAGGACATCCGTTAAAACAAGCTCCCAATGAGAAACAGGTAGACGTTTTGATTTTAGTGCAAGAGCAATAGATATCCAGATCATTCCATTGTATCGCTCGCACTGACCATTGTCCTGGGGATTATATAGAGTAGTGCGACTAGTAGGAATCCCTCGGCTGTTGAGAAAATGGCGGACATGAATGGAGCTCCTCTCTCAGAATGGATGTATGCAGGCATACCATATATTGCAAATAATTGACTTAGACATCTGATAACAGTCCGTGAGCTCATATCAGGGCTTGTAAATGCAAATGGGAACCGAGAAAATTCGTCAATAACAGTCAGCAGATACTGATTCTTTGATGAGGATGGCAGTGGTCTTTAAAATCAATACTAAGTCTTTCAAATAGAACCGTTGCTTTGATCAAATT